>VDFB02067382.1:0-40604 GCA_007258455.2 Sequoia sempervirens
AACTTGAATACTAAAGTCTGATAGTTTTAACAAAATGAATAGAATGCTAAAAGTGTATGAAAAGTAAATAAGTACAGTAAGAAGAATACTTGGAATGATAAATATAGAAACTATGAGAAAAATGTTGAGTAGAAGGAAAAGATATGTAATGTATGGTAGGTCTAGCCTCCCGCAAGCTCCTCATATATAGAAACCTACACACACAAAATGAGAAGATTTTGGGTCTGCTTTGTGGGGCTTTACTTAGTCAAACCCCTGCTTTGATGTTTCCACCTCCATGCACAACCATACAAACCACAATATAGAAATAGTGATAAAGAAATAATAAGATGAGACATAGAGAATGCAAAGACAACAATATGCTAACAATAAGAAAGATAATGCAATGAAATGACAAAGTTACCCTCCCTCCTACAAGCTTCGTGAAGTTGAGAAGAAGAGCGAGATCCTTGGATACATGTGACAATCATGCAAGAGTGTAGTGTAGAGAGATTGAAACCTATAAGAGAAATGGTGTAGAGAGAATGGGAGTGCTAAGAAGTGAGAATGGAAGAGTGAAGTTGCAAGAGTGAGAGAAGGTGAGATTGAATAGAAAGAATCAAGTTGAGTGAGTAAAGGAGGGAAAGAAATTGTCAAAATGCATGCAAAGGAGTTGTTTTTAGGCGTGTTTACAACTGTAGAGGCGTTACACTTCACAATCAAGCAATAGTGCAATGTCCCAATGACCACAAGATCATGAATCTTTTTAGGACATTCATGTGAAACATAGAATTTTGAGCAACGTGGAAGCATCTTAGACAAAATTCCTCCATAGACTAAAAACAATAAGACACAAACATAAATGAAGGCTTAGGATGACAAGATTTTGCATTGAATTGTAAGACTAAAGTAAGGGTGGTGTTATGGGAAATTGCATGAGGGTGCAATTTTATGCCATAATATTTTTCCCCCATTTTAGCGAGCATATGTATCTAAGCATGTACAAGATAAAGTAGAAAGAGATTGAAGAGAATATACCAAAAAAGGAGGGGAAGCAATCCTTCAATCTAGTATACCCTAACATGAAGAATCTCCATCAGAATGTGAAGAGGACATGGGTCTTTGATCTTGCAAAGATAGTTGCAATCTCATCACAAACATATTAGTTGTAGACAAACATGTTAGGCGAAAAAAAGAAAAAGATAATAGACATGATAACCAATTCAATAGACAAGACAAGACAATCTAATCAAATAAAGATGGTGTTGATAGGTATGGCTAGCATGGATTGAGTCCATACGACAAGCATATAGGCTTGTGTCTATTGTAAACTATGTTGTAGGATAGTTACAGAAAAGACAAGATAGGTCTAGTTAGGTTTCCCCCAAGCTAGATTATGGGACATAAGACATCAAGGAATCCATTTGAAACTTTTGGAAACAAAGTATAGATGATAGCCCCCCCTTAGAATGATGTGTGCTACAAAAAGGAGCACACATCATTCTAAGGAGAAGAGAAATACAAGAGATGTCATGGCACAAGATACATGAAAAGATGTATTCATGGGATGTTGGCACATGAGGGACAACACATAGAAACCACAACATCATGAAGCCAAAAAGAAGAGATGAAGAAATCAAGAGCATAGGGGGATCTAAATATTTGGGTTTAGAACCACTCTTAGATATAGATATATAAGTATATATATATGAATTTTCATCACCCCCAAATGTATTAGAATGTGAAGAAGAGAACATGAAGACAAAGTAAAAATAAAAATCAAGTCAACATGGAAGAGGCCTAAATTCCCCCATGCTTTACATTGTTCCCGATGTGAAAATCCATGATTTACAACACAAAGAAGAATGATGAGACAAATAGAAGTTTACAATAGATTTTCTCTCCTCTATCTAAGCACCTAGAAGGGTAGTAAGGGCCCTTTATGCAATAGCAAAAACATATATAGAAAAGTATGGTGGAACACAAACAATCACACAAAACTAATCTAAATATGTAGAAGAGGGTGTCGCTCTATTATGAATCCAACAGTAGGCCATCCTACTCCCAATCTAGATCATTGTAAGGGGAAGAAGGATGAGCCTAGAGGGAAAGGATAGCTGGAGCAATACTCATTGACTCGCCTATGACAAGGGCTAAGGAAGAAAGCCCCTTGAGGTCTTCATCACCAAGCTCTTATGAGACTAAAGTCATCTATCTTGTAAAGATTAAGGATAGAGTCAGGATGTCCTCCAACAAATTGAACATGCACTTTTTAGGAGTGGCATGTGTCAACTAAGTGGGAGGAGGATAAGACACCCGAGAGTCACAACCAACCTTGGGAAGAGGGCCAATGAAAAAATATAGGGATGTGGGGTTGCCTCCATCACAAAAAAGATGCAAGCTAGAGAAAAACAAGACTTGAGAAGAAAATTTCTAACGATCATCACTCGAAGCGAGGTCATCTTCCAACTTGTGCTTCATCGGAGGATGCTGAATCCCCATAGATTAAGTGGAAGTAGAATAAAGAGATGGAGCCATAGAGTGCACCACCTTTGTGAAAGGAATGTCTATGGGTTGGGAGAAAGGAGGAATATCGGGAAGAGAAGTTAGAAGGGGAGGCTCTTCCAAGGGAGCGATGAACACCTACACCCTTTTGGGGTGGGGTTCATCGAGATTCATCAATGAATCTGGAAGAAGGAAAAAGGTGATGGTAACTGAGGCAGAAGAAAAGATAGAAGCATAAGGAAATGAAATAGAAGGAGCAAAGATAGAAACAACAAGATCCTTCCTGTTATTTTGCAAATAAGTGTGCTTCTTATCTAAAGCCTTTCTTCGGTGCTTATGTTTGCACATAAGCCAGTTACGTCGATTGTGGGCACTAGAAGACACGGCCTAAGAAGAGGTTGGGGGATCCTACTCTACCATAGGAGAAACCTACACAACCATCACTGATGGAAGGGTGGACACCTAAGGAGTAGGAGGAGGAGGCATATAATCAAATATAAGGACATACATCTCAATGATGGGCCTCTTTCCTTTCCTTTCCTTAGGAGAATTTGGAGGAATTGGTGGAGGCCATGGAGGTTGAGACATAGGAACAACCCCACGGGAATGCTTCCCCTTGCCATATAGGGTGGGTCAAGGCACCATGGGTAAAACAAGAAGCTAATAGGTTGGAGGCCTTGATCTCCATAGCAGGGGTGCCTTTCCTTTTCTTACGTCAGGCATAGTAGGAGGAACAAAAGATGCCGCTAAATGTTGGGAAGAAGAAGTAGAAGGTGTAGAGGAAGGAGCAACAAAAGAAGAAGGGGAAGGCCCCAAGGCAAGAGCAAGCTTTTCCTTCTCTTTGGAGGGGAAAAAGACAAAGCTTTCCAATGTGCACGTAGGTAGGCCTTCAAATAAACATCATAAGGAGATGGGAGAAAACCACCCTTTGGTGTCAAGCCCCTAGTCTTGTATCTAAAATAAGTTCCATATAAAATATCTCCCTGGGAGGCAGGGGTCCGATTGGAGCAGGCCAAAAGTGGTCAAGGGAGAAGCCCCCACGTAATACCAATGGTTTATATCTAGTATCCTAGATAGTATGCACAATACCCTCATGCAAAAACTTTAGACATTTATGGACTATCGAAGTGACTGCATTCATGGAGGCTATCCATGTAATGTTTGTCTTCACTCTGAACAAGTCAAACTTAGGAATCAAAACAAACGGGACTTCCAAAGCCTTAGGCCCTACTAGGTCTGACAAAGAAATAGTGCTAATAGGCGCAATACAAAACCCATCATGTGTGTGAGGGGTAGCTTGCGACTCATCATATTTCTCCTAATGTAAGTTATTTATAAAAAGGGTCTCCTCTATAATGACGTTCACATGACTCAAAGGATCAACCATAATGCCTATTACAACATTACCATTGATACAAGTAGGAAGGTATAATAGAGAGAACTTGTTTAGAGGAAGATCATGTGAAGTAAATATAATTTCAAGAGTAGCAATCACATGCTTTGAAGGAGGAATATGGGTGAATGAGACTACATTCACATACTTGGATGGGGTGAAATTAGAAGATGATGAAGGAGTGACCAAATTAGTAGAATGCAACAATAATGGATCTGTGTAGATCTGTAGCTGGCTATTCAACTTCGCTATAGTTTTTTTTGAGTTCTATTTCCTACCATCAAGTGGGATAGTTATATCATTGATGCGGTCTTGACTCACATGATGCATGCAAATACATCTCTTAGTGTCATGTTTGGAGACTTGGTGGTACTGGAAGAACTTTTGTGCATTGTACCATTAAGGATATCGCTCAGATAGTGGTCTAATCTCTAGAGAAGTTATTATTTTATCTTTCAAAAGTTTTTAAATAGGACATTATTATATAAGATTCTAATAGTTTAGTAAAAAAAAAAAATCATCCTATAACATTTTTATTTGTGCGAACATAAACCATGTTCGCCACAACCTTGTTCTTTTTAGATGCATCAAAAACTAAGAAAAATGATTAACCATCCTGATGGGAGCACGAGGATGAATCCCCATAATGGGAAACAATTTACTGGTACTCTTGTAAGGTGGTACATAGATGCACAAAGGATGGATATTTCATTAAAATAAATTTATCTTGCAGCGTTGGCTACAAGTTTTCGATGAATACTTTTTATACATTGGAATTAGGTAAAGGATAAGAAACTTGAGAGAGGAGGGCCTGATATCGAGCTATGAAATCAGTTACCTTATCATGAGGTCCCTACTTACACCAAACGAGATCAACAAATGTGATCTTCAGCTTGTTTTTGGCCTAGAACCGATGGTAGAACTGGTTTACAAGTTGATTGAAAGAGAAAATGAAATTATCAGGCAGGGACTTGTACCATTCCAAAGCAGCATTCTTAAGAGAATGTGTAAATAGTTTTTCCAAGAGTGCATCATGGTGGAAGAAATTTTTACACATGGTGTTAACGGATGAGATGTGTGTCTACAGATCCCCATGGCCACTATACTTTTCAAATTTCAAAATTTCCACCCCCTAAGGGATATGAGTGTTTAGAATAGTGATAGACAAAGGACTGCAATGAAAAAAAGGTTGGAACATAGGTTGAGATGATGAGCTAGCCAAATTCGCCAACTGATTATGCATACATCCCATGTTCTATAAAAGTGCATTAAAGATAAGATCAGTGGATGAAGTATGACCAATAGAACCACTAGTAGAAACACCAACACCCGCATTGGTAGAGCTACCAACACCAACACTGATAGAGACAATACTACTAGCACCAAAAATAGGGACACTTTGAGTCTCGGGTGTGGAATAATTAAAATCCATAGGAACCTTATTTACCTTAATCATATGACTTTTCTCAAGAACGGTGTTGGTATTAGTAGAGCGAACCATGTCAGTCATGCACATAGACACCTTAGGCATTAGGATATACAACTGTCATCCAATGATCTCTGATCTAACATCTTGGGTAGCACCCAAGACAAAGGTGTAGGATGGGACATGAGTCTCTGCAATGTTTGATATGTTATAAAAAAGATTTAAGCCTCTTCAATCTTTAGTCAATAAAATTTTTATATTTTCAACAATAGGAGCCATTGGGAAAAATCATCTTTCACCAAGAACCTCGTGAGCTCTCCGAGTCTTAGCTCCAAGGAGTAAATTTTCTCTACAAGGACCCTAAAAGTAGATTCATCCTCCAAGGAAGATGCAAAGCTCGAGGGTGAGGAACGAGGGGTAGGAACATGAGTTGTAGCTTCATTGACATGAGGGGTATATACAATGGAGATTCCTATAGGGAACTCATTGAAATTTGGGTCGAATTAGGTAGGACTAAACCTTCTAGATCCCATATCTATTTTTTTGGTAACTCCTTACTATGTATCCAAAGGTAGTCGACTGGGTTGTGAAGCTCATAAAGAATGTCTTGACACACTATCAGCTACATGTCCAAGTACGAGAGAAGAAAATATTTCAAAATAAAGACAAAGAGAAAAGGAAGGTTCACATCGAGATCACCATAATGTAACAGAGAGGATCCACCACTCTTGAATCTCTAGGATAGGAAAGAGTTGCAAGGGACAAATTGATCTAGGCTACTTCAATGAAAAAGCTCAAGTGACAGATTAACAAATAAAGGAAAGATTAAACTATGTTTTTAGGTTTTTTGGATGGAAGACTTCAAAAATAAAGTGAACAAACCTTAGAGGTCCTAGGAACAAACTGATAGGCGCTCGGATAGAGGACGAGAGCACAAACCAAGGATGACAGTGTGACATGTTGGCATCTCTATGGTATGCTAGCATCTTGTATGAATAGAGAGTAGTCTATAACCAAAAACACTCAGCTGTTGACAACCCGAATACTAAAGTGTAACAGTTTTAATAGAAATGAACATAATGTTAAAAGTGCA
Source organism: Sequoia sempervirens (assembly GCA_007258455.2). NCBI lineage: Eukaryota > Viridiplantae > Streptophyta > Pinopsida > Cupressales > Cupressaceae > Sequoia > Sequoia sempervirens. Next base: position 6,397 of record VDFB02067382.1, read on the forward strand.
TAAAAAGTAAAGAAGTACAACAAGAAGAATACTTGGAATGATAAATACACTAACTATGAGAAAAATGAGGAGAAGAAGGAAAAGATATGTGTAAGATTTGTTATAGAATAACTCTACATCATGCAAGTGTATAGGAGCGAATATGCATCCCTTACACAAATTTCCCTTTTACACATCCTCACCTTAGAAAATCAAATCTGAAGATGAAATTCCACATCACCCAACTGCCTCCCTTCCAATTGGAATTTATTTGTTGTGTCGGTGAGAGAATTTCTATCGAGGATGCATGCACGGTGCACAAACATCCACGCGGTGCACAACCATCCCTGATGGATTCCCACGTTTGAAGTTTTTAAGGGCGTTACACTTTCAATTGGGGTCAATTCGCAACGTCCCTCTTCGACCAACCGACCTTGAAAATGGTAGATTCTTCCCTCTTCTCCTTCAAATTCACCCTTCTTTCATTCATTCCATCCTCTTCACGATTCTCTTAGCATTTCCAACATTCTCTTCACTCTCAAGCAACACTTCAACACTCCATTGTAGTAGCAACACTCCATCAAATCCACATAGCAAGTGTGAAGCAAGCCATTGAAGCATGGGCTTGGAGTCTCGCGAGACCTCCTTTCATTGTAATTGTGGTTGTGGTGACCTTGATAAGTCTATATTCTCCTCCATTGGCTAGTGAGATTTTGGGTGGAGGTGGTAATGTTTCACTCCTCTCTTTTATGATTTGGTTGAGTAACATTTTACTGTTTTGTAGTGTTTATTGCACTCTCTAATTTCTTTACTTCTTTATTGCATACTTCTATCTCGTTGCTACCTAGCTATCCATGGAAGTGGAAACACCTAAATGATGGTTTGACTAAGGCACACCCCTATACAGCCCCAACAATTTTCCCCTTCTTGCTTGTGAGTAGGTGAAAGTACGTGTGGAGCTAGCTGGTGAATTGGCACTTTTGTGAGTTGGTCTTTATCACTTTATTCTTTATGTATTTGCTCCACTACTTACACATTTACTTTCTATATTTCATCATCTTGTCATTTTCATTAAAGTCCATTAACTAGGTTGTCAATTAGTTTTTAGGTAGTTTGTATTATGTTCACTATTTTTTTACTGCATGGACACTAGTGTGCCTGAGAGATGCTAGTGTGCTATGTTGACGTCCCAGAACTGTGTTGTCATCCTTAGACAGAGAGTTGTCTGAGACATGGTACTAACTCTAAAAACCAGCTTGCCTAGCCCAAACCTAAATTTGGGATCTGTAGAGTGATTGAAGTACATTATAGTCCTCATCATTCTCGATTCTTGTCATAAAACATCTTTTAAAGTGAGGTAAGTTAGGGTATCCTTCCACTCTTGGCTCTCTGTGACCTAGAGCCTTGATGTGGTTGGTCCCCCTCTCTTACATTTTTGGTGAACCCGACATGAACCAATTTCTACCTATTTGTTGGTGTTGAGACTTTTCCCTTGTACCTTGTAATCATTGTAAGCCTAAGTGTTGTGAAGGTTTATGAGCATCACAACCCAGTCCATGAATTTTGGGTACGTTGTTAGGAGAAGTGTGCGACACCTTCTGATGGAGAGGATGAAGGTCACTTTTGCTTTCTCTATAGGACTTTTTGTCAAATATTTTGTTGGTATTACTACCCAAGAGTAGTTGTCTAGGGGTGACGTAGGGTTCTCTAATGAGACTGACCACGTCCCCACTCCTCCCGCATCTCCTACACCATTGTCGGTAGACGAGCACAAGGCTATTCACATTCCTTTAGAATATATCTCTACCCTTAGCAAAGGGTTGGGTGACTTGGAGAATCACTTGGAAAAGGACCCGAAGATGGCTAGAGTTGCTCGGGTTATTAGCGAAATATGGTATATGGTGGGAAAAGATTGAATAGGCATAGAAATCCTAGTTAGTCTCTCTAGTCTAACTAAAGCATCTACCCCTCCAAACAATGCTAACATTGTACAAGGGGCCACTCTCAAAGAACATGAGCGATAGTTAGGAATGTTGATTCCTCCCACGTCTATGTACATGGACGACATAGTCCCATCGATCAACATCCCCTCTACCTCTGAGAGATCTAAAACTATCAAAGCAAATAGAATACCCTTAGGTTTTAGCTTCACCCCTCCTATCACCTCTAGTGGTGGAGGTTTTGGTGGGTTCAGCAGTGGGGACTTTGGTAGTGGTGATAGATTCAATAGCAGGGGTGGCACTGGTGGAGGCCATGGTGGTGGATTTGGAAGTGGAGGTGGCTCCAACGAAGGCCTTGTTGGTGGCAGTGGCTCCAACAATGGTTCTAGCGGTGGCCTTGTTGGTGGTTTTGGAGGAGGTTCCATTGGACCTTTGTCACCCCAAGACCCTATTCTGAATACTCTTCTTTAGAATATGGATAAGATGCAAAGCTAATTGGTGAGTCTTTCCCAAGCCTCTGCCTAGCCTATCTTTCAACCCCTCTTCCGACATAGCCCATTATTGGTAGCAATCTTAAAAAATCCCTTCTCACAAGGAATGAAGATTCCCAAATTCAAGAAGTATGGTGGAAAAGGGGACCCGCAAACACATGTGTCTTCCTTTAATTCCCTATGTACAAATTTCTTCCACCATGATGCATTAATGGAAAAACTATTCCCTCAATCTCTTAAGGACACAATGCTCGAATGGTACTGTTCCTTACCTAGCAACTCTTATTTCTCATTTGATCAACTTGTAAATCAGTTTTTCTGACAATTCCAATCCTTCAAACCAAAGATGACATTTTCAAATATTTTCCAATGCAAACAAGGGGATAATGAGAACATTATTGATTTCATAGTGTGGTATCAAGCGCTCTTCTCACAGATCTCGTACCTGCTACCTGATTTTTGACGTATAGAAGGTGTTCATAGGTAACTTGCAGAGACCTTGGCAATAGAATTTTTCCCTTATGAAAGACACTTCTTTCATGCATTTGAGTGCTACATTACGAGAATATCAACAAATGATAGTTCAGTTTGGGGGATCTTCCTCGTGCTCTCGTTCATAAGGAAATTCAATTGTATCAATCTTTGGGAAGGATAAGGTTGTCACGAATGTAGTATCCACTATGAATGATAATGGCCTCAGATGCAACAGAAAGTTCACAAAGTTAGCAGAATCTTATTCTTCCATCTTGAAAAAGTTGCTTAAGGATAAGATCATAACCTTGGAGAACCCTAAACCTCTCAAGTAACCTTACCCTAATTGGTATGATGCAAATACCTTATGTTAGTACTATTAAGTTAACAAACATGATATCAAACACTATATGCACCTGCATCACAAGATACAAGACCACATCGAGGATGGTACTATCTTTCTTGATGGAAGTAATCAAAATGCAAAAAAATCGGTGGTGAAAGCGAATAGTGAGTTGTAGATATACATGGACCTGTTTCTGTCACATTCTTCCAACATGATTATCTATCCCTTTGATTCTACCACTCATCCCAAGGTGTATGTTAACAATGTCATGGTTACTCCTACCGCACAACCTACACCCAGCTCGTCGGGCATGACACTCACATCATAGAATTTTCCCTTGAACAACAATCCCTCTCCTCTCTACATTCTCGCTTACCTCAATGGAAACATTGTGATGGGAGTCTTAGTCGACCCCATGAGTCAAGTGAATGTCATTACAAAAGAAATGTTGTGGCTTAATTCATTGCATAGAGGAGAGTACAAAGAAATGAAATTTACCATCCATACACATGATGGTCTTTCTCTCAAGTTGTATGGCTCAATAACTTTGTTCGTCCTAGTTGGACCTAGGGCTATAAACAAAGTCTTTAATGTTATCCCAGTATTGGATTTATTCAAGATGAAGCCAGGCATACCTTGGCTAGCTTCCCAAAATGGAATAACCTCCATCATTCATAAGTGTTTGAAATTCTCTCACGAAGGTGTTGTGCACATGGTGCATGACACAAGATACCAACCGTTGGTGTCCCATGGGGAATATTCATTGGATCATTTTTGGCCCACTCCAGTCGGTCTGCTCCCCCCAAGAACAAACCTACTTTACAAGAACTATGTGAAGTATAAGACTGGGGGCAAGGGATAGCCAAAATTGACCCTTCCAGTAGTACAATAGCTAGCTGCCTGCTCTTCCTGAAAAGGAAAAGAGAGGTCACCCCATCCTCGAGATGGGTCTCCTAATCCTCTTTCTAGAGAAGAGTTTTGGATAAATATGCTTGGCTTTTACTTGCTAAGTCTGATGATACTTGCTTGGTATAAACCTAAGATCAGGATATCAGACCTCCCTACTAAACCACCTGGACCTTTGTACTACTTGTATGGCAAGGGAAAGGGTCCCTGTGGGGATTCCTCCCTGTGCAGATTCCTCTGTCTCGGCCTCCATGGCCTCCCACCACTTCTTCTCCCAAAGCAGTAAATGAGAAGAGGCCCTTTGCTAAGGCATTAGAGTCGACTCCCCCTGTTGTTTCTCAATCTGATCTTCTTGCTCCCATTTAGGAGCTTGTCCCTCTAGTGGAAATATCTATGGTGAACACTCCCATGGTTGATCAAACCTTTATTCCTTCACAGCCTCTAATCTCTAGCTCCAAAGAGTCATGAAACTGCCTTGCACATGAGCACAAGCATCGTTGAGCTCTTGGCTAATTAGGTCACTTTCTGCGAGAAGATGGAAGAGGAGAATGGCCCTGCTTTGGGGCCTCCTAATGCATCCTCCTCTCTCCTCCCCTTTGCTTGTTAAGCAATTTAGTCTCACTAGTTCCCATTATGGGTGTATGTGTGCGACCCAAAAATGCAAGTTTTATTGCTCCTTGATGGAGTTGCCCCTGGTGATGTCCCTTTTGGAAATCTACCATTCCCTAAACCATGTGGATATGTCGAATACTTGGGTGATATCTTCATAGTTTTCTCACCCTCCTCGCCCGGCCTCTTACTTGTAATAAGGTGGGAGTTCATCCCGATGACAGAGAAGATGGAGGATGGTCCTTCAATGGAAGCCTAAAGGATCACCTTATCCAAACGGTGGTCCTATGCTGGCTTGTTTTTTCCTAGTGATATAACCAGTCCCAACTTCCCTTGAGTTTGTCATTTCTCTTGAGTCATTCGGTGAGTCAAGTTGTGAATCTTAGGTACAACCTTCCCCATCCATTGAGGTATGAAATGGCACTCCATTGAAGTGCATGTTTAACTCTCTGGATGAAGTCCAACCTTGTCAACGATCTTCGTAAAATCATTGACCATAGCTCCACAAGAGCCTAGTGGAGGAGACCTGGTGGGTCCTTCTTCCTTAGCCCTTATTGTGGGAGGGTTGGAAGCTCCTCCTCTTAACATTCCATCACTGCAGGATTGTCCTTCTTCCCCTTACAATGATCTAGATTGGGAAGCAGATGACCTCTTGGTCAATGAGTGTTAGGGGGAGGTCTCTTCTTTATCTTTAGATTAGATGTGTGTGTGTTGTGATGTGTTCCCCCCATACTTGTGCTATGTGTTCTTGGATGACCCTTGTCACCCTTATTAGTGCTTGGATATAGGAGTGATTTTTGTGTCGTAAACCTTCTTCTATTTGTATCATCATTCTTCCATGTTTGTGCTTGATTTTCACCAATTGGGGATGATGCAAAGTGTTGGGAAAATTTAGGCCTCCCTTCCATGTTGACCCAATTTTTTATTTTCACTTTGTCTTCTCGTACATTCTTCACATGGTCTGATATAGTAGGGGGTTGATGAAAGTTCATTTATATACTATTATTATACTTATATATATATATTTATATATATATATATTCATGAGAAACTTTGACCCTGAAATATTAGATCACCCCTGTATCTCTTGTTCATGTTATTTCTCTTTGTTTTCTTACCCTTCTCTCTTCTTTGCTTGAGTTATCCCTTTCATGTGTGACAACACCATTTCTATGACACTTTGATTATTATAAAACACATTCATTGCCAATGAATCTTTTCTCGAGAATCTTTGCAAGCTTTTTTCAAGAATCACATTCTTGACTTGGACCTAACAGAACATGTTTCCTTCATCATGGGTTTGTAAAGAAAGTACTTGAGAAATTTCCTTTGAGGTGGGAGCAACTTTAACCTTCCCCTCATGAGGGGGCATATTCTTCCTTTTGAATTCCTAGATGAATTGAACATATTTCAAAAGGGTTCCTTGATGTTGAATCGATTTGTGAAAAACATTCTCTTAATTTCAAATAGTGCATCCCTTGAGTGGACCCCTCTTCATTCTAGGTTCTTGAGGGACCCCTTTGAAAGTCTTCCAATTTGTTGACCATTTGCATGACTGGCCGTTTACTTTCTTGCATGGTTGCTTTGTGTTTCCTAACATGTTTTATCTATGGATAAACATGTCGCTTTGCAAGTGCAATTGTAAAGCCACTTTTCAACTCTACGAAGTCCTCTTCTTTGGGTTTCCTCCATGTGAGAGATCTTGGAGGACACCTCCTTGGAGGTCTATTGTCTTGTAAGGTGCTTACTTCTTTGGGTTTCCTCCATGTGAGAGATCTTGGAGGACACCTCCTTGCAAGTTTGTGGGCTTGTGAGGTGCTTACTTCTCGGGGCTTCCTTCATGTGAGAGATCTTGGGGGTTGCCTCCTTGTAGGTTTTCGGGCCTGTGAGATGCTTTCATTCTACAATATTTGTCCATTTTTGGTCTGAGGACCTTCAGTTTACTTTGTGTAGCTTCATAGTTATGTAGGGCTATGCAATATTTTTGTTTGAAACTCCTCAAGGATAGTACCTGTGGAGTCCTTTTCTTGCCTTGCACTTTCGAGTTCACAAGATTGCGATCTGCCTCCTCTATGGTTTAGGTATAAATTTCTAACCCTACTAACTCTTGATCTACTTTACGAAGCACTCATTAGTATTGTGCTTGCTAAGTGGTGGAAAAATGTAGAATTGAATTTGCACCCTTCACCTTAAATTCCCCTTTTACATCTTCACCTTAGAAATAAAATTGGTAATTCACATCTGAACTACCTCCTTCTGCTTGTCATATATCTATTATTGTTGGTGAGAGAAATTTTTGTTGGGGTTATGTGAGGTGCACTACCATCGCAGTTCCCATGTCTAAAATTCGGTAAAGGGTGGTACACTTTCAATTGGGGTCAATTTGTAATGTCCCTCTTCAACCAACCAACCACGAAAATGGTAGATTTTTCCCACGTCTCCTTCAAATTCATCCATCTTTATCTCATTTCATCCTCTAAGCAACAAATTGAAATTCTCTTAGCACTTTCAGCAATCACTTCACTCTCAAGAAGCACTTCATGTTGACACTCTATTGTAGCAGCAACACTCCACATCAACTCCACATAGCAAGTGTGAAGCAAGCCATTGAAGTGTGGGCTTGGAGTTTTGTGAGACCTCCTTTCATTGCAGTTGTAGTTGTGGTGACCTTTCCAAGTCTACATTCTCCTCCATTGGCTAGTGAGATTTTGGTGGAGGTGGTAACATTTCACTCCTCTCCTTTGTGATTTAGTTGAGTAGCATTTTATTGTTTTGTAGTGTTTATTTCACTCTCTACTTTTTTTACTTTTTTATTGCACACTTCTATCTTGTTTCTATCTGGCTATCTATGAAGGTGGAAACACCTAAATGGGGGTCTAACTGAGGCAAACTCCTATACAACCCCAACAATTTTCCCCTTCTTCCTTGTGTGTAGGTGAAAGTATGCGTGGAGCTAGCTTGTGAATTGGCGCTTCTATGAGTTGGTATTTATCACTTTAGTCTTTATCTATTTGCTCCACTATTTACACATTTACTTTTTGTATTTCATCATCTTGTCATTTTCGTTAAAGTCCATTAGCTAGGCTATCGATTAGTTTTTAGGTAGTTTGTATTGTGTTCACTTTTTTTCTAATCGTACAGATGCCAACGCGGCCAAGAGATGCTAACATGCCATGTTGATGTCCTAGAACTGCGTTGTTGTCCTCAAATAGAGAGCTATCTAAGACATGGTACTGACTCTAAAATCCAATTTTCCTAGCCAAAACCTAAATTTGGGATATGTAGAGTGATTGAGGTACATTATAGTCCTCATCACTCTCGATTCTTGTCATAAAACATATTTTAGAGTGAGGTAAGTTAGGGAATCCCTTTGCTCTCGACTCTCTGTGACTTGGAGCCTTGATGTGGTTGGTTCCCCTCTCCTCCAACAAGATTGGCTGAAGATTATAGCCACCCAAGATCTAAGCACTTCATGAAAGCACAAGAGAGATCAATATGCAATGCTCAATATTGCAATGAGATTCACTCCAATAGTTGTATGATTTACATATGAGACCACCAGATTATATAGCCAAGGTGAGACACAAGATTAAATAGGATTATGGCAAGTTTCATAATCCTATGACATGTGACAACTTATAACAACTACCTAGGACACATGTGTTGTAAGTCAAAAGATAAGATAAGATCTAATGATAGCTAACACCCTTCTAGAAAGATTCCTTCATAGGACCTAGGTAAACTTAACATGCAAATAAGTCTTGTAAGTTCCCAAATTAACTAGGTACAAGAATTTATTTACACCAACACCCCCCCTTAAGCGCAAATTAGGGAGTAGTTGATTATTATGCAAATGACACAAAGAGGAAATTTAATGCAATCTATCACAAATGAAGAAAAAGAGAAAACCCAGTGTGACAAAATTCCTCCTTAAAAGAGAGATGAAAACACAAAATACTCTCAATGAAGAATGAGAAGGATAAAACCCCATATGAGGAAAAATTCCCCCATAAGAGAGAAGAAGAAGAGAGTCCATGTAGCCCCCCCTCAATTTTGAGTCTCTTGCAATGATGGTAGAAGCTCAACATTGAATGTTGAAGATGATCTAATAGCGTCAAACAACATTCCTCCCCTTAGGAATAAACATTTAACTAAGATGATATGCATGATGTTAGGGAGATGGATGATATGAGATGTCTCTAGAGAATGCTCAAGTATCTCCATGTCGATGTCGAAAGCTATCACACTCCAAATATGCATCCTAGGCCACACTACTGAAGAAGACAATCCAAAATCTACTAGAAATGATTGTAGAACACAATCCAAAGACAAAGGACCCTCCTCCAAATGTTGTCCAAAAGAATCCACAGTCACGCCAAAATGCAAAGAATAATCATGTAGAGAATGAATAAGAGGGTCAAAGTGTGCCCTCACAACAACTAGGAGGATCATCTCCATCAAAGAGAAGATGAATGTCATCAATGATGTCTCCCAAGTTTGAAATGTGGGGCTCACAAAAAAAACCATCAACATCTGTCAAGTACTCATCCCAAGTAGCCATATATGGAAGAAGATGAATGTCCTATTGCATTGAATCACAAGGAACCAAAACTGTGGCAACACAAGCATCCTTAGGTACAACAGTAGATGAAGGAGATGCGATCTTAGTGTATGTCATTCGACTACACCTATCATCCCCCACTATGTCCTCAAAACATGATGAACTCAATGATTCTACCATTGCTAGATTACAAGATCTCTAAGGCTCAAGATGTTGACTCATAGATGGAGAAGATGAACCCTCTAAATCTGGATTAGGATCCATAGAAATTGAAGTCTCAATAGATGTCTCTATAGGAGAAGGAGAAGGTTTAGTGTCATCAAAACTATCAGACCTTTCCCAATGAGAAAGTGTTTCAATTGTTTTATCATCAATAGGTCAAGACTCTACAAGTGGAACACAAAAATCCATAATAGGATCCTCTAGGGATGGAGGTGCATTCGAGTCTCCATACATCTCCCAAAGGTTGGTCATAAGGTCACGAGGGATCTCAATACCATCAATGACCATTTGTGTATCAATATCACAACTACAACCAATTACTCCTAGGATATGTTTTGATTTTATGTCCCACACAACTCTCTTCCATTTTGATGAAGGTTTCATAACTAGTGCATAGAGATATGGAAAAATATTAAGCCACCTTCAATGCTTTAGGATTCCATCTCGGCAAGACTTAAAGTTACATCAATTTAACCTTATTACAACAAGATGTATTTTGATGCCCATTTTAAACTTCTCAACTTTAGTCAACCAATAGGCTAATCAAGAGACATAAGCCAACAAAGGAAAAGTATTACCCACCCAAATTACTCAATCATGAAAACCCCTAGAAAATATGATTTTTGACACTTTATACTTAGTGTGATTACAGGTTCCACTTGCTAAAAAACAATGAAGTGGACTTGATCTTAGTGTTTACAAATTGCCAAATTTTGCCACAAGCTCAAAGTGAAATTTTTATAATAGATGAGATCAAACTAGTTACACCAATGGAAATTAAACTTGAAATTATGTACTTTAAAAAAAAATCACTAAAAAATGTTATCGTAGGAGCAGGAACGAAGCTCCTGAAGTTCTGAAAATGAGAACAACTCAGCAAAACCTATGAGAATCTAACATTTCTAAAAAATTCAGGCACCAAAATTAGAATATGATTGCACCACTATGAAGAGCATGAAATTCTACCCCAAATAAAAAAAATCTTGATAAAAGGAGCTTTTCTAACCGAGATATGCCCTTCCGAAGTTGGACTACAAAATCAAAATTATTGATGGAGAGGGGGACATATTGGAGCGACCTAGTGACAGTCGTTTGGTTGTCAAATTTAAGATAATTAATTATGATATTTGTCTAGATTTAAAATTTAACATAGTGTCAGATGATGGTCATTTGGTCGTCGAATTTAACACAGTTTTTTTTTATGCTCATTTGGTTGTCAAATTTAAGAGTCACGCAAAAAATATGATTTTTTTCTTGCACAAAAATATGAAGTGCTATATATGAAAATAGGTGTTTTTGGGCCTTATGAATTCAATGGTGAGCTTAGATTTGTACCAATAAGCCTTGATTTGAACCTGCAATACAAGTAATAAAGAGGAAACTCCCAAATCTGGTATTTTTATCAAGTTTTTTTTATTCTCCAAGTCATCATTTGATGCAAGAGAAGAACATACTCAACTTTTTAAGATCAACCAAGATTTGAAACTCAGATATCTCAATAAGAATAACAAGAAGCAATCCTAGAAGCTTTGATACCATGTAAGAGTCAAGGTATAAAATAACTCTATGCCATGCAAGATTGGATGAAGATTATAGCCACCCAAGATCTAGACACTTCATGAAAGTACAAGAGAGATCAATATGCAATGCTCGAGATCACAATAGAATTCACTCCAACAGTAGTGTATGATTTACATATGAGTACCTAGTTATATAGCCAAAGTGAGACACAAGATTAAATAGGATTATGACAAGTGTCTTAATCTTATGACATGTGACAACTTATCATAACTACCTAGGACACATGTGTTATAATTCAAAAGATAAGATAAGATCTAATAACAACTAACACCTTCTAGAAATAGTCCTTCCTAGGACCTAGAAGTAAACTTAATATGTAAATAAGTCACCAAAGTTCCCTAGTAATGAATTAACTAGGTGCAAGACTTTATTTACACCAACAATATGTAACTTACAGGTAGAAACCTGCATGCACAAAAATGAGAAAATGTTGGGGCTACCTTTCAAGGCTTTCCTTATTCAAACCCTACTTTGGTGTTTCACCTCCATGAATAGCCAGATAGACCATAATATAAAAAATAGTTATAAAGAAAGTAATAAGACGAGACTTAGAGAATGCAAAGGAAACAATAGGCTGACAATAAGAAAGATAATGCAATGAAATGAAAAAGTTACCCTCCCTCTACAAGCTTGGTGAAGTCGACAGGAAGAGCGAGAGCCTTGGAGACATGCAACGATCATGCAAGAGTATAGTGCAGAGAGCTTGAAACTTGCAAGAGAAAAAATGTAGAGAGAATGAGAGTGCTAAGAAGTGAGAATGGAAGAGTGAAGTTGCAAGAGTGAGAGAAGGTGAGATTGAATAGAAAGAATCAAGTTGAATAAGTAAAGGATGGAAATGAATGGTCAAAATGCATGCAAAGGAGTTGTTCTCAGGCACACTTGTGACTGCAAAGGTGTTACACTTTTTGGGAAGGCGATAGTGTAATGTCCCAATGACTATGGGATCAAGAATCTTGTCAAGATGTTTGTGTGCAACATGTAGACATTTTCATAGCACGAAAGCATCCTAGACAAAATTCCCCCACTAACAGAAAATGATAAGGCATAGATAGAAAAAAAGGTTTAGGACAATGGGATTTTTCATTATCGAATTATAAGGCTAAAGTAAGGGTGGTGTTATGGTAAATTGCATGAGGGTGCAATTTTATGCCATAACAACTTTCTATGTTGATATTTTAAGGAAATAAGAGATGATGAGGGGATCCTTGAAAAGAATACACACCTCTCAAAGCTAGTTAACCTTGGACCCCAAGTGTAAAGGTGAAGACAACCATGCAAGAGATTATCATGTTGCCAAAATAGAAGGAAATATGGTTGCACACAAGATTGCATAACCATGAATAAGAAAGAGAAAACATGTGAAGCTATAAATACCACATAGTGAGGAGAAACACAATAACAAATAGATCATTAGTTAGAATTATTAGGTGCATCAACATATGGAAGAGAACCACAATCAATAAGTTGTATTTTATTACTCAATTGGAATTCATTTGTGGAATGACCATGCACTTGATGATATGCACAAAATGTTGAAGTTGGGAAAAAATTAACTCCATAGCTCACAAGGATCACTTGAAATCAAACACCTATTATAGAAAGAGAGAATAGCAAAGCTATGGAGGCCAAGAGCTATTGATCCAAAAAAGCATGAACCATTGTGAATGTGTATCTTAATGATTTTACAATAAAGAATCCTTATAAAAGGATAATTAACCTAGAACCACTAGATGAGGATAAAACAATATCATGAAATGTGTCCTCATCCTTTGACATGAGACACAAAAAGAACATGACCTAAGTAAGCTTAAGTAATTAGAGGAAAAATGACCTAATAATTAAATAAATAATTAATTAGGAAATGCCTTTTACTCTAACACCCCCTTACTAAAACTTGGGGAAAAGCTCAAAAATCTAAAGATAAATACATGATGGGTCCCGAAAAACAAGGCCTAGTGAGGTACCCATGTACAAATAAAAGATCTGTCAAAAGTGGAGAAAAGGAGAAAAACCACATGGGAGAAAGATCCTCTCCAAAAGAGAGAAATACAAGTGAAGGACTAAATAAGCCTTCAAAAAAGAGTGAAGGACTAAAAAGACTCCAAAATAATGTCCGCAGCGCATAAAATGCCAGCACGCTCATGCGCGAAGCCGCAAACAACGATTGCGCTCGAAGGTCTGCAATGCCGGCGCAGCGAACCCTTTGCACCAAAGTATGCCATGCAGCGACAGGCGCGAAATGGCCAATCTGGCGAGGGCGCCCACGCTCAGTGATGCCGCTTTTAAAGCCGCCTTGCCGTTACAAAACGCGTGGCGAAAGTCGGTCAGCCAGCCAACCGGCGAAGCAGCGTTCACCGGCGCGAAGGCGCACATCGCCTCCGCGGCAAAATGTTCCATTCATCGCGGCGGTACGAGCGATGTACAGTCAGCTCCGGCGCGAAGGCGCGCGTATGGAGCAGCTCACCCGCACGCAAAACCAGCAGCCCAACGGTGAAACTCGGCAATGCCGGAGCGCGTCCACCAAAATTTAGCGCGTTTTACGAAGCGCCGCAACGCTGGAAATATTCCAAATGTTCGTGTTCCAGCGCACCGCAATTATGGCAAAAAACGCGCAACCCACGCGATCCGCTTTGTTGCCGCGGAAGCATAATCGCCTGGCTGCGCCGTGACGCTTCGTCGCCGCTTCCCAACCTCAAAGTACCCTGGTTCGGTGAAAGCGGCCGGTGCGGCAAACGAGCGCGACTCAACAATGCCCGCGCAACAGTTTGAGAATACCCTATTCAAATGCCAAAGTATGCTATGAAATTTACAACAGTTCTCATTAATGTCTGAAAATGGCTATTATTGCTGAAAAATAAAATTTTCTAATAGAAAAATGAGGAAACTTATAGCACCATGATGAATTACATGAAAAATCACGCGCTTTCAAAAAATGGCACCCAAATAAGAGTTTGGATGCAAAAGATATGTCCTGTCAAAGTCTCTAAAATGAGAATTATAAAACAACAATGAGAAAACTAATTTTTGGAAAAAAAAACAAAATCCAAAACTAAAAACCCCTTGCACCACTGTGAAGAACATGAAATTCTACCCCATTAAAAAAAAAATACATTGAAAAAGACCACTGTATGGTTGAGATATCGCCTTTGGAAGATGGATGAAAAAATGAAAATGCCAATGGAGAAGGGTAGGGTTGGGAAAAAGAACACCTTTACAAAATTTAGCAAAAACCCTATAAATGTGGAGGTATACCAAATTTAGAGTTTGCTAAAAAACTCCTCTAGGTATAGTGTAATTTATTGAAAAAAATTGCAAGTTTTTATTTTTAAGAGAAAAAACTACAAAAAAAAACTAATAATATTTTTTTGAAGAAAAAATGTATTAAAAATTATAGGGTCGGCGGGGAGGAGGGTGGAGCCCACCCCATGCCTCCCCTGGGTAGGACCCAAGGGGCCACCTCCTTGCCACAATACATTGGTGGTACCCCCCACATGGGGGTCGGGCCTGAGGAGCTACCACTTTGCCACATGGTGGCAGGGGGCAATACCCCTACAGGTGCCTCCATTATTGCAAAAAATTTAAGATATTTTTTAAAAATAAAAAAGCCTACCAAAATTTTTGAAAAAGGGTTTTTTAATAATTTTCATTTGATTTAAAAAAATATATTTGTAGGATTTAAAAAAAAAAAATTGAACTACCTGTTGGGGAGGCTGTATGACCTCTGGAAAAAAAATTGCCTCAGAAGCTCTTGAAACATATTTTGATAAATTGACATGTGATCTTAAGGTTTTTGGGCTTTCTAAGCACAATGACAATGCCCATTTTGGCTCAAAATGCACTTAAATTGCAGCTACCTTCTGGATATGGAAAAAACATTTGCCTCAAACCCTTGTGGATCTAACCTCTAGAGTCCAAATCAGGGTAAATAAAAGGAAAAACTGACTTTCCCAATAACTTTGAATCTAATGGAAGATGATGTTTTTCTCCAAGATGCATTGAATGATAGCTCAAAGCATGAAATATCTCAAAAAGAGGAGAGGGGATTATAGTTCTAGAGCTTTGATACCATGCTGACATTGATAAAATCAACTCCAAAGCTCCCAAAGAAAACCTATAGTCAAATACTTGTCATAGAAAGAGAGAATAACAAAGCTATGGAGGCCAAGAGCTATTGATCCAAAATAATGAATTAGTATGAATGTGCATCTGAATGATTATACAATAAAAAATTTTTATAAAAGGATAATAACCTAGAAACCCTAGGTGAGGATAAAACAATATCATGACATGAGACATAAATATAACATGTCCTAAGTAAGCTTAAGTAATTGGAAGAAAAGGGACCTAATAATTAAATAAATAATTAATTAGGAAATACCTTTTACTCTAACAAAAAATGAGTTATTTTTATAAAATTTCTTATGTGTTGGAGGAGGATGAGTAATCAAGTGGGCTTTTAGAAGCCTCGAAAAAATATGCTCTTGCTCCAATAAAGGATAAGGTGTAAGAGAAAAGCCTTTCTCTTGTGAAGAAAAGTTTTCTCGCTTACCACATGATGTTATAAATATAGTAGATGACGAGGAGGAGGTTGGAAACCTAAACCCATTTTAGAAAGGTACGATATATACTTTGCATGATCCTTAATTCCTTGTTTCATGTTTTCATTATATTCACTTTTAGAAAGAATTTTAAATCCAAACCCATAGCACTTTTCCAACTCAAATGTAGAAGTCTTTTCTAAATACTTATGAGAAGAATTGATTATTTTGCAAGAATGAAAATAATCTTTAGGTGTTGAAATTTTAAGGTTAGACATCGCCAACACATATGAGGGATGAAAGCTAAAGAGCCCCCATCACAATCATGGGATGATGTTTTTGAATTTTTTGATTTAGAACAAGATTGAGGAAATTGAACACAAGACTCCTTAGGTTGAGATTGAGAGATTTTGTACTCTCCCACAAAGGAGGGTGTAAATATAATGAACCCCAATCATCACCAAAGCATGTATTTGAAGATGAAGCATTACTTTGATCATTATTTGCACTATATTACATTGATGCTACCAAAAAACATTCAAAGCTTTGGGATTTGATGGAAAGATTTTAGACTACACAATGAAACAAGGTGTAAAATATAACAACCACCAATCATCATCCAAGAGTTCATTCATGGTATCATTATCATTGGAAGATAATACCAGTTCCACTTTTGCAGATGGAATCAAAGTATTAAGAGAGTTGGAAATGTTATGTTCGACTTCAAATTATAAATTATAACTTTATGCATCCACTTTAACTATATATATCTTGTTATTGTATTCATACTTCATCTCATGGTGAAGAGTAGATGAGACTCCATTCCTGACATGAATCCATAGTCTACTAAGAAGAATATTGTATGAGAGAGTAGGGTCAGTGCAGAATCATGATGGGCCAAATAGGGCCCTTAAGTGGTAATTTAAAAATATAGAAAAATAGACTTAAGAAAATTCACGTAAGAATTTGAATAGGTTACTAACATAATTTCAAAACTATGTAGGAATAGAATTTGTAGAAAATTGAATGTAGTTTGTAAGCTACTAGGCCTTTTTTGGAAAAAAGGTAAACTGATTTGGTGAAAATTTAAAATTTGGAGAAAAATAAAAAGGTGTTTGTTCGACCACCCTAATGATGAGAAAAAATAATATTTTTTTTTAATCTTTCAATAAGTAGTGAATGCCCAGATATGACACATATTTTTGCAAGTAAATAATTAGTTATGAATTTTCTAGTAGGATTTTTTTTAAATATTAAAAACCATTTGTCCGACCACCCTAACTTGGTAAATTTTTTATGAAATTCAATTTTATTTTATTTTAAACTATAATTTGTGAAGCATAGCATGTGACACATCTTTCAGATTCAAAAAATATATAACCATTTAAGATTTATAGAGATTTTTCAATCAGCCTATCAATCAAGACTTTACACATAATGCATGTAGAAAATCAATAATAGTTACCTATTAAATTCAAAATAAAGCATATCTTATATCGGTAGAATGTTGACAATTTATTGAATAAACCCTTTTCATTTCATCAAAATTAGATGAAAAAATTTGTTAGCACAAAGGGTGAAGTTTGAAAAACCCTTGCAACCCCTATAAACAAGTTGGGGATGTTGACTTTTCAGGATGAACACCCCAAGCCAAATCCCAAAGTAATAACAAAGAAAAAAATATATATTATTAACTAATATATGACAAAAATGGATATCCATTTTGTAAAGGTAAAAACGGATTTCCAATTTTTAAAGAAATAGATATCCACTATTTTAATTTAAGAAATGGATATCTATTTCTTTTAGTCAAAAATATCAATATATGTAAATATCACTATAGATTTAAATTTAACATGTTATAATATTAATATTAATATAAATAATATAATATAATATATGATAAATTAATATACTAGGAAATATTAATATTAATATAATATACATTATATTTAATATAAATATTTAATATCATATTAAATATAAATATAATATTCTATATATAATAATATAATATATTATAAAAAAAATTGACGGAAAGCATATCCATTTTTTAATTAGAAATATTAATGTATAAATATCACTATAGATTGAAATATAACATGTCATAATATTAATATTGTAGACACTTAAAAATGTCCTGAATGATATCATACACTCGAATCAGGTATACTAATATCATTTCGTCTTGAAACCCATCCTCTTTTCACTTAATTGATTAAATTAGCTTGGCTATTTAATTAATTATGTCATTTTCATCTATTGATCTAATTAATCTAATCAGATTAATTCACCCCCTTTCATGCTAACATTTTGTCTTATTAAAATTAAATACATCAAGTTATTTAATTTAAATCCCTAAGTCCTCTTATTTAATTAAATATCATATCACTTTCCCCTTTTCATTAAATCATTTTATTTAATGAATATTGTCTAATTCCCCTAATTTGCATAATTGAAAATTTACTTAATTATCAAATTACTAATGATCTAATCTTCCCACTTGTAAAGGAATATTCCTCCTTTGCACATTCCTCCAAAATGAATATTCCCATGGAATATCCTTTCCCCTTTTGCACATTAAAACTTTGTTTTAATTTGCTAAATATCTAATTTTCCTCACCCATGAGAATATTCTAAAGAATATTCTCTTTCTTCACTCATTTGAAAAGGGGAATATTCCTTTTTGAAACAAACACTCAATAAACTATTGGGAAAGTTTTTTGAAAGTTTGTTGGTCTTGAAGAATATGAACCCTTGATTCTTTCCTTGATCCATGTGATCATTGATTCTCATCCATTAATGAGAATCCATGATCCATGCCTCCATCACCCTTCCTTTTTGACCATCGGTTAACCTTTTTAATCTTGACCCTTCATTTCTCATTTGTCCTCCTATAAATAGGTCACTATTTGGAGACAAATGGATCTATCTTTTACGAGAAAACTTATGTTGTTAAAATAACCTTCACTTGCACTCATATTTAGCACTTATTTAGCATCTTTTAGCTTAATTTACTTGCATCATTAACTTAGCTTCTATTAATGGTTTCCATGATAACATAAATGTATCCATTTATTATATTGTGTAATTAGGGTTTCAATATTTTTAGCTTAAAATTTATTTAGATTAGCTTTGCATATACTTACATCGATCATCTTATCCTGCATTATGTTAAAATAGCTTGCATCATGTTAATTTAGTATCTAAATCATGTTTTATCACACATCTTTCATCAATTTTGTCGATTCTCTTCAATAGAATTGATCAAAATAGGCTCATTATCCATGAGATTGGGAAAGGGTCGCCATTCCACATCAATGTGACACCACTCTCCCAATAGGATAAGTTTCAATGGATTAGAATAGGTGTTTTTGAAAATTTTATGATTTGGAATGTTAGTTTTAATGGATTCCTAGTTTAGTTTTTATTGATTGATCTTATTGGACAAATGTTTAGTGGCTCAAATGTACTTCAAATCCTCATGGATCAAGTGTAGTCAACCCATATTAATTCGCCAATCACAAATATTAATATAAATGTTTATATATATTTAAAATATTAATATATATGTGAAGGAGAGGATTCACTACTCCCAAGTCCCAAGACAAATAGGGTTTAAAGGGAGCAAATTTCCCCCGGTCACCTCAGACTACCTAATAAGCTAAAAAGGAACAAGATGAAAGAGATTTCAAAAACATGTTAAAAAGAAGAGTCTCAAGAATGATCAAGGACAAACAACTTCGAAGATTGAAAGAGCATATTATAGAGATTTTTGAGATAGAAGGAGAAGCTCTTAGCCAAAGGATGGAAACATGGGAGTGGGGCATCAGCGTGATGTGTTGTCATCCCAAGGATGCGCTAGCATCTTGTATGGACAACGGACTTAAACCCTCAGACATATCTAAAATAATCTACTTAACTATTCAAAATTTGAGGTCTATTTAATCTACTAACTTGACAGAAAATAGGAATGTAGATAAATGACAAAGAGAGCAAGGGATCAACTTACAAGAGGTCCTATGCTTCGATGTGGAAAAATGTTGGGGTTATTTTGGGGCTTGTGTTAGTCAAACCCCCATTTTGGTGTTCTCACCTCCACAGATAGCTAGATAGATATAGAGAATAATAGACCCAAGTAAAGTAGACAAAAAAATGATAAAAGTAAACCCCACTATAGAGGAGAACCTGTATCTTGAAATAGACACCAAAGTGATAAAAGCAAACCCCGTAATGGAGGAGAACCCATAGATAAAAAATAATAGACACAATAGATATTATGCTAGTAAATAGACAAGAAATAAGAAAGCATTACCAACAGTCTATGGCTCCCTTTTGGCTTGATAGATGTGACATTGAGTGCTTGCAAGAGAGCTTTGACTATTGGTGAGACTTCAATCTGACAGAGCTTCATTGTAGAGACACAATGTAGAAGAGAAGAGAAAGAAGAGAAAGTTGGAGTGAGTTCAAGTGAGAAGTGTTGCAAATGAGAGTGTAAGGGATATTTTTGTGTAGTTGCATGGGTGAAAAGAGTCGTTACACTCAGAATCTTGGCATGATGACATGTGTCATAGGCAAAGACTTCCAAGATTCCATGTTTAAATTTAGAAAGTAAAGAGATGTTAGCATGCCACGCGAGGATGTCAACACATCATGCATGTTATTGCTTCATCATTGGTCCAAGTATGGAGTTGGAATCATGAAATTTTGACTCATAAGGTTCCTGTCATAAATGCAACTAGGCACCATAAATGCAGAGAGGGGGGGGGAAATGTGCAAATGTGAAATTTCCCTAGGTTGCAATTTTATGATATTATATTTTTCTCCCACTTTAGTGAGCTAATTTTTGAGAAAAATCATCTACACTAAAGTAGAAAAGAGAACATTAGAGCAAACTCAAAAATTTAAATTTTTTAAGGATTTGCATGCCAAAAAGGATACTATAGAGGCTGTAGATGTCAAGGAAGTGTATATCGATGATGCCTCCAATAATCAAGCTAAGCGAGTAAACAAAACATCAGATGTGAAGTTTCATTTTGTAAAACTCAAATTTAGGTCAACTCAAAAATCAAAAGAAGCTACCAAGGCTAGAAGAATGCTCAAGAAAATCATAGTGGTTCTAAAGAAAAATATGATGAAGAGGTGAGTATATGCTCCCTCTTGGTTTTTCCCCAGCTAGGTGGGGTAAAAACATGAAAAATGATAGGACTATGATCGTCGAGAAAAATGGGACCTGGGAGGCCTATATATACTTGGGTGGGCCCCTAGAAGGATCATTTTCACTATTCACTGTGAGTGATTTGTTGAATTTTATGAGAGAAAAGTCAGCAAAATGCCTTGCAAATGAGAGTTTGAGGAATCAAGGATTGAGAAACTGCATCGGGCGATAGCTGGGGGAGGCAAGGTAGATGAGGTGAGTTCGAATTAACCCTCACTTTGCATTTTATGTATTTTATTTCTAGTTTTTTTCCAACTTTTGCAAAGAAAAAATCTCGATAGCGCATTGGTGTCCTACTAGTGCACTAGATGCCTCCAGCCATGCTCCCATTTTCTAGGTGCATTGCCATCTAGGCACTTTTAATGGTGAATGAATTTAGACACTAGTGCATCATGTAGACATGTGATGCACCTACATCCTAAAGGACATTTTTAGAAAAAGCTTTGATGTAGAAGTTAGAATATTTTGATGGAGATGGATCTGACATGGATATTTTTGCCTTTGTTGTAGGATTATCCTGAGATGCATGAGAATAGAGGTAGGTGCATGCTTAGGATGCCATGTGACTAGATGAATCTTATGCACACCGATGATCAGGATCATCTCCAACAGGTAGGATTGTGGTATGTCTACATGCTACTTGAGATGTTATACCATGATCAGATGTTGATGGTGCTCATGGAGTGTTGGGACTCCACCATTTCCATCTTCCACCTATTGATTGGAGAGATGACAATCAATTTAGAGGATTATTATAATATCACCAGCCTACCCATCCATAGATGGCGGGTGGCCCTAGACAAGACATGCTTGACCTGAAAGAGATTTGAGGGCTTATAATACTACGTGTAGTGCATAGACCCTAGCGACAACATTAGCCATATCTATATCTGTTGGTTCAAGCATGGTTGAGTGGCGGTCCCTTTATTACAGAGGGTTATGGTTGTTATTGTCGCCCTTCGAGTGACCATGAATGGGTGAGGCTCTCACCTTCATGGGGACCTCATCCATACTATCAAAGAGGTAGAGGAGCAATAGGCCATCTTTGTATGGGGTCATAGCATGCTCGCATAACTGTACCAAAAGTTGGGTAGGTTTGTACATTATGAGTATGTGAGCCTCACCACCTACACACTTCTACAAGTGTGGGATTTTGCACACATCACTTGTAGTCAACCAGTTAGGTATCCTCATGGGATAGCCCTTGGTACATTGATGTCCCACATGTATGAGTTGATACGTGAGTGTAGATACGAAGACCTACAATTTTGGCGGTTGCAGTTCAATACACTTTTTTTTTATCAGGGTAGATGGTGACTGTATAGAGGCATATAGTAGGATTTAGACCAGCAAAAACTACAACATATGCAGCATGATCATTTCTTGGCTAGTCGCATTGATTACATTATTATACCATATTACTAGCATAGGGTCACCCAATAGTTTGAGATCCTACAGACTATCCCTCCTACCCCTTTATCCTACACATGAACAACTAGAAGCACAGTGTGATTGGGTGATTGTTTTCATTTGACCATAGTATATGACATTGTTAGTGATGAAGGGTCAAACAATGATGATCGACCCTCGATGCTAGCCGTCGATGACATAGGGATTGCCCGCAACTTCAAGACTTGGTGGGCAAGGCACGAGCCTGCCCTGATTTTCTCAGTAGATGATCCTAGGGGTGATTTTGATGCACAAGAGCATGCAACAACATGAGGAGGAGATAGAGGCAACAATGACAACCGATAGGTAGAGGCCGTGAGTAGATGGGAAGTGAGGTTGAGGTGGTAGTGGAACTTTCATCTCCTCCAATGGTAACCCCAGTCTTGATGGAACCACCTTTAGTAGCCATTGAATGTGTAGTAGCCACAATGGGAACAAGAGGCGTGAGTCCCAACATCACACCTCCTCTTCATCCACATTGGTAGGCTGGGGATCCAGGTGTATAAGTGATTTAAATTATTTACTTTTAGTATTTCAATTTTATCTCATATATGTATATACATGTTTATGATTTGATATATCATACGATACTGATGTGATCTACTACTTAGTGCTTCCAGTGGGCATATAGGAGTGGACCACATTTATTATGTAGTGCATCTTAGAGGTGGCCCCAACCGTGCCAGTATAGGGGAGCATCCTAGATGTGTATAAGCTAGCTTGAGTGAGGCAACATGCCCACCTTTTCAAGCTTGTTGCGTGTCTCTGGATGGCTTACGAGGAGGCACAAGTGGAGACTATACAAAAAGATGAATGTCCCCTTTTCGACTCTCGACCTTTTCAGTTAATGACCGTTAGCCTTTCCTTGGGAACCCGGAGGCTAGTCGGGAGTTAAAATTAGGGTTTCCTAATTTTGAGGAGGTTATTGTTCGAAGATGTCAATTTTAATGGCGGATTCCTTCTGGGTTTTCAGAGGGCTTCGCCGTGGTATGATCATTCCGGCATTCTGGGTACTTTTTGGAATTTACTATTTTTAGTAAATTCTATTTTTGGCAGCTTGTCAGATGATGTTCAGCTCGGTTGACTTCCTGTTTCAGTGGTCAGATGTTTGGATCAGTTTTGGCTTCAGTGCGCCTCCGGAGGGATAAGTTAAGTTATTTCATTAAAGGCACATTTAAATATTATATTTTAATGTTGACCTTGGGCTTAGAAGTAATGACTTAAAGATGTTTTAAAAAGGGGCCATTGAGGGTGGCGCCCTCATTAAATGATTATTTTAATTATTGCCTAAGTCAAGCAAGCTTATATTGGGCGCACCTTTCAAGATTGACTTTTAATTAAAATATCATTTATTAATCTTTGAAGGAGAAAGTACGCCTTCTTGAGGAGATCAGGGAATTTGACCTAAAAGATGATTTTAGGGTTTCGTGAAGTCAAACGAAACTTATAAAAAGAGGGCTTGTGCATCAGTTTGGGTTATCTTGGAAATTACACCGTTATGCTGCCGGATTGATTCTGGATTGCTTCGAGGGATGAAGACCTCCTAGTTTGGGCATCTCTTCTCGTTTGTAAGACAACGACTAGTGATGATTATTAGTCTAGTTTGTGAGTACTTGGAGTTCGTGCATTGTAATCAGCATTCTTTCATGTAGGTTCAGATTTGGCATACTAGAGTTTTCTGTTTTCAGTAATTTAGCCTTAGCAGATTTGAGTTTTCATTCAAAAATCAAAAAAGACAAAAAATGTCATTGTGGGTATTGCATAAATCAATTGGTATGAGCTAGGCGCCCATGTGTACTAGATTGTGGATTTTTCTGAAGAGTATTTGATTTTATAAAAGAAATCGCCCTTTCTCCTTGAGCCGTACTTTTCAGTCTTTTGGAAATTCGTGCATTAAATAACATTTGCATTTGAGGTCCGTTCTTTAGCATTAGTTTGTACGCCTCCTTCATATTAGTGTTTGCATTAAGTCTCAAGCAAGTGGAACAGATAGAGAGTGAGATTTGAGCAATTCAAGAAATCTGCTGTTGCTGTTATTTATTGAAATGGTGCAGGGTCTGAATCTGCAGTTTAAAGACAGCAGCCAAGACTTCATTGAACGGTGAAGAGAGATCTACAATAGCGTTGTGGATAATTCCTCGGAAATTGGCCAAGCTCGGAACAAGGTTGGACTTGTTTAATAACTTCTTCATTTGAATTTCTTAATCAGCAAAAGGATTCATTATTGCTGTTGCAAAATGTTCATATATTGATTTGTATTGATAGCAAGTGATCTTTTAAATTGTACGCTGGCAGTAGTACTGACAGCCCATTTGATTCTTGCTTATCCGCTTGTAATAGTTGTCACTCTCAGTTTCTGATATTGTGATTAATTTATCTCCGCCCTATGGTCGCTACTATCCCATTCTGGGTTAGAAAGCACATTCTGGGTGTTGAGTGTTTTAGCTTTCAGTCATTTTCTTTCAAGCATTAGATTCTGTAATCACTCCGTCATATGGTCGCCCCTCACTCCGCATTGGATTGGGTAGCACATACTTGACGTTGAGTTCCCTTCTGCAAATAGATTAGAAGACCCTCTGACCAATGCTCACCCTCAGCGGTGCCATTCTGGTTAGGGTTGCTTTCTTGCACGTTTCGGTTTATCTATCTAACCTTAACGGGTGCACTGCTTGTAATTTGTAATTTGAAAAACGAAAAAATTTGGCTCGGAATATTTCAGTGGTATCAGAGCCATCATCCTGCCATCCTGTGAAATCAGCCTTCTATGAGTGACAGAGAACAGAGGTATTTGGCAAGAGTATACAAGAGAGGTACAGTTCAGACTCAGTTGCATCAAGCCCCAGAAGGTCACACAGCTTCCGAGGTTTTGAGGGCTAATTGGGAGCCTTCGCAAGAAACAGAAATGGGGGATAACGAAAGAGGTTCTGGCAACAGAGGTGACAATGGGAAGGGTATAGACAATTCAGCCAATTTGGGGCAAGGACTCGATAAGAAGATGGATGCCATGATGGATATGTTTTCTCTCCTGTTGGGGAGATTGGGTCCCAATATTCCACAACACAACACAGGGCATACCGGGGAGCACAGTGCTTCCAACCCGCACAATGGTCATGTTGCCCAACCTGCAGTGAGCAACACTTACATTTCTGCTAGACCATTCAAACCCACGTTTTTGACACCAGCAATCCCACAGCCTGATCCTGAAGAGAATGTTTCATCCTTGGAGAGGGTGAGGATAGGCCGAACAGAGTATGACACCCTTCCTGATGAAGTAAAACTTGACATGTCCTTCAATGATTACATGGAGTATAGAAGGAAGGATAGAGGCCAAGGGAGAAACTATGATCAAAGAAGAACCCCAGCACAAGGAGATTGGAATCAAGCTCTCAACAAGGTTACGCTTGCCCATTTTGATGGAAGCGATAATAATTCTGCTCGAGCCTGGTTACAAAAACTAGACAACTATTTGGCACTTAGGCCAATGGCTGAAGAAGAAGCGATTAGATTCGCTACGCTACACCTAGATGGGGTGGCGCATGAATGGTGGTACCATGGCCTAGTCACCTTAGGTCATGGGTCTATCACTAGATACGATGAATTCTCCAATAGATTCATTGAAAGGTTCGAGAAGAAGGACCCAGAAGTGCACTTTAGGGAATTGGCACAGTTGAGACAATATGGCGTTGTGGATGCCTACATAGCTGAGTTCCAAAGACTTTCAGTTATGGTCACTGGAATCACAGAGAGAAGATTAGTAATCCTATTCACTGAAGGATTGATGGAGCCAATCAAGGGTTGGATCAAAGCTTTTGATCCACCGTCCCTACAAGAAGCAATGAAAAAAGCTAGAAACATGGAGTGGGCTGCTCCCAAAGCAAAGTTCCATTCCAAACCAGCTTTTCACAAAGGAGACAGAGGGAAAAAGTTTCATCAGAAGCCTCATCATAAGGAGTTTAAACCTCAGAAACCTCCTGGCTCAAGATTGGATCCAGAGACTATCAATGAACTCCGTAGGAAAGGTTTATGTTTCCGTTGTTGGGAAAAATGGTCACAAGATCATGTGTGCCCCAAGGGAGCTAAGATTCATCAAATTGAGTTCTATACAGCCGATGAAAGCAATTCTGATTTTTCTGATCAGCAAGCTGATTTTGAGGACAGCGATGAAGAAAATACTCCAGTAGAGTCTGAAGGTGAAAAAGAAAGTGGTGGTACATTGGCTCAGCTATCGAGCTTCCAAAAGAATGAGTCCTTTAAAGTTCGGGGAATGATCAAAGGGCAACGTATTGTTGCTCTAATTGACACTGGTGCAACACATAACTTCATAGACGAAGTTGTGGTGGCAAAGAAAGGATTGCAAACAGAAGACTTTGAAGGGTTCAGAGTTATGGTTGCGGATGGGTTTCACATCTCATGCACCAAGAGGATTCCGAACATGTCAATGCAATTGGGCAATTACGAAGTCAAGGATGACTTCTACGTGGTTAGTATTGGAGATACGGATGCTGTCCTTGGCATTCAATGGCTGCGATCTCTTGGAGAGATCTCTCTAAATCTGCAAACTATGGAGTTGAAGTTTCAATCCGATGGGAAGAAGGTGGTGGTGAGAGGAATGTCAAATGGTGGCCCTCGGATTGTATCATTCAAGAGGATGGCGAAGTTGATACGTCATGATCAAGTGGAATGGGCTGCTGAGTGCATGATTCTTCCAGCGAGTCTAGCTGAAACTAAAGTAGAGCATCCTCCTGATATCCAATCTTTACTCACCAAAAAGAGTAAAGTGTTTGCCGATTTACCTCCTGGACCTCCTCCTGATCGAGGTTCAGAACACATCATAGAGCTCAAGGAAGGAGCTAAACCAGTGATCACAAATCCATACCGGTATCCCAAGAGGCAAAAGGATGAGATCGAGAAGAATATCCGAGAACTCTTGGAGATGGGTTTCATACGACCAAGCAAGAGCCCCTTTGCTTCTGCAGTGGTTCTTGTAAAGAAGAAGGATGGTACCATGCGCATGTGCGTGGACTATCGTGCTTTGAATCAAAGCACTATCAAGAATAGATACCCCATTCCCAGAATAGATGAGCTCATTGATGAGCTACATGGGGCTAAGTTCTTTTCGAAGATTGATCTGAGGTCGGGTTACCATCAGATACGAATGAGGGGGTCAGATGTGGAAAAAACAGCTTTCAGATGTCACTATGGCCATTTTGAATTCTTTGTCATGCCATTTGGGTTGACTAACGCTCCGGCAACCTTTCAGTCTTGCATGAACCGTGTCTTCCAGAATCAGTTACGAAGGTTTGTGCTGATATTTTTTGATGACATTCTGATCTACAGCAAGACGTGGGAGGATCACCTCAAGCACTTGGAGGAAGTGCTCAGTATCATGGAATCTGAGAGCTTGTTTGCTAAAGCCTCCAAATGTGAATTTGGAATGGTGGAGTTACTGTACCTTGGCCACATAATCAGTGCTGAGGGAGTAAAGGTGGATCCGGAGAAGATCAAAGCAGTGGTTGATTGGCCACCACCTGAAAGTTTGACGCAGTTGAAAGGTTTTTTGGGCCTTTGTGGTTTCTATCGGAGGTTTGTTAAGGGGTATTCTCAAAATGCGGCTCCCCTTACTGATCTCACCAAAAAGGGAGCCTTTGTTTGGTCAGAAAAGGCTCAAGTTGTTTTTGACAAATTTAAGAAGATCATGAGCTCGTGCCCAGTTTTGGCTATCCCTGATTTCTCAAAGCCATTCGAGCTGCAGTGTGATGCATCGGGTGAAGGAGTTGGTGCTGTCCTGATGCAAGACAAACACCCTATTGTGTTTGAAAGCCGAAAATTAAGGGGTGTGGAAAGGTCATATTCAATTTATGACAAAGAAATGCTTGCCATTATGCATGCATTAGCCAAGTTTCGACAGTACTTGGTGGGGAATAAGTTCGTGGTTAAAACAGACCACAATAGCCTCAAGCATTTTATGCACCAGAAGGATTTAAATGAGAGGCAACAGAAATGGGTGAGTAAGCTTCAAGCTTACGACTTTGACGTGAATATGTCAAAGGGAGAAAATATGTAGTGGCGATGCTCTCGAGGAGGCCTCATCTTGGCTCATTGTGAGCTTACTGCAGATGGGAGAGACGTGTTGCTTGCTATTCGCTACAAAAATCAGTTTGCAACCAGCATTACGGAAGAGTACACTCCATGATGAAAAGTACAGTGGTTGAGGTTTGATTCGGTATAAGGGAAGAATCTTTGTTGGCTGATTCCTAAGCTCAAAAGAAGAATTCTTTTAATTTTCACTTATTGACATTCGATTGCTTGCTGGTCACCAAAGGGTTTTTTCAAGAGACCTATAGGCAGATCGAGGTTTTCTTGGAAAGGTTTGAAGAGGGAGGTTCAACGTTACATTCAGGAATGTCCTGTTTGTCAAGCAAATAAAAATGAGCACACATTGCCAGCCGGTTTGCTGCAACCACTTCCAATTCCCAATCAAAAATGGGAAAACATTTCAATGGATTTCATCATTGGGTTGCCCAAGGCTCAAGGGAAGGATTGTATCTACGTGGTAGTTGACAGATTAACCAAGTTTGCTCATTTCTTTGCCATTACCAGTACCTTTTCTGCAGCTCAAGTTGCAGATTTGTTTTTTCGAGAAGTGTTTAGGCTTCATGGGTTGCCAAAGAATATTGTAAGTGATAGGGACAGCAAGTTCCTAAGTACTTTTTGGCAGGAAGTTTTCAGAATGCGTGGTACTGTGCTCACTCCAAGCACGAGTTATCACCCTCAAACTGATGGGCAAACAGACGTGGTGAACAAGTGGTTGGAAGGCTACTTGAGAAATTATGTGTCCGAACAGCAGAAAGCTTGGGTTAAGTGGCTGCATATAGGCGAGTACTGCTACAACTCTACCTTCCATATGTCAATCAAAATGTCTCCTTTCTTGGCACTTTATGGATATGAAGCACCCAGCTTTGCAGATTTGGTGTTTGGTGACAGCAAAGCACCATTAGCCAAGGATTTGTTGCAGCATAGCCAGGACATATTGAGATCTTTGAAGGATAATTTGCAGATTGCACAGAATCAGCAGAAGTTGTATGCTGATCAGAAGCGTGTAGAGCGTTCTTTTGAGGTTGGGGATATGGTCTATCTCCGCTTACAACCTTACAGACAGTCAACTCTCAAGAAGAGTGGAGCTGAGAAGCTCAAACCTCGCTTCTATGGGCCGTTTAGGGTCATCAGAAGGGTTGGGGCTGTAGCTTATGAATTAGAGCTACCTTCAGATAGCAGAGTGCATAACGTCTTCCACGTGTCTCGCCTCAAGAAGGCACTTGGACACAATGTGGTTGCTTCTTCACAGTTGCCACCGTTGGACGAAGAAGGACAATTGGTTCTAGTTCCCGAGGAGATACTTGATGTCAGAGAACATTCCTTGAGGAATAGAACTATCAGAGAATGTTTGGTAAAGTGGAAGAACCTGCCTATGGAGGATGCAACTTGGGAAAGTGATGAGATATTGCAGCATCCTAGTTTGCGATTGCTTGAGGACAAGCAATCTTGGGGAGGACTGCAATGTGTCCCTTTTAGAACTGACACTACGGTGACAGATTCCTTGGGAACCCGAGGCTAGTCGGAGTTAAAATTAAATTCCTAATTTTTGAGGAGGTGTGTTAGAAGATGCAATTTTAATGGCAGTTCATGCGGGTTTTGAGAGGGCTTCGCAGTGGTAGCTGATCATTCCGACGTGCGGGTACTTTTTTTGGAATTTACTATTTTTTAGTAAATTCTATTTTTAGCGACTTGTCGGATGATGTGTTGACTCGATTGACTTCTGTTTCAGTGGAAATTTGGAGATGTTTTGGATCAGTTTGAAACCCGATTAGCCTCCGGAGGGATAAGTTAAGTTATTTCATTAAAAGCACATTTAAATATTATATTTTAATGTTGACCTTGGGCTTAGAAGTATTGACTTAAAGATGTTTTAAAAAGGGGCCACTGAGGGTGGCGTCCTCATTAAATGATTATTTTAATTATTGCATAAGTCAAGCAAGCTTATATTGGGCGCACCTTTCAAGATTGACTTTTAATTAAAATATCATTTATTAATCTTTGAAGGAGAAAGTACGCCTTCTTGAGGAGATCAGGGAATTTGACCTAAAAGATGATTTTAGGGTTTCGTGAAGTCAAACGAAACTTATAAAAGAGGGCTTGTGCATCAGTTTGGGTTATCTTGGAAATTACACCGTTATGCTGCCGGATTGATTCTGGATTGCTTCGAGGGATGAAGACCTCCTAGTTTGGCATCTCTTCTCGTTTGTAAGACAACGACTAGTGATGATTATTAGTCTAGTTTGTGAGTACTTGGAGTTCGTGCATTGTAATCAGCATTCTTTCATGTAGGCTCAGATTTGGCATACTAGAGTTTTCTGTTTTCTGTAATTTAGCCTTAGCAGATTTGAGTTTTCATTCAAAAATCAAAAAAGACAAAAATTGTCATTGTGGGTATTGCATAAATCAATTGGTATGAGCTAGGCGCCCATGTGTACTAGATTGAGGATTTTTCTAAAGAGTATTTGATTTTATAAAAGAAATCGCCCTTTCTCCTTGAGCCGTACTTTTCAGTCTTTGGAAATTCGTGCATTAAATAACGTTGGCATTTGAGGTCCGTTCTTTAGCATTAGTTTGTACGCCTCCTTCATATTAGTGTTTGCATTGAGTCTCAAGCAAGTGGGACAGATAGAGAGTGAGATTTGAGCAATTCAAGAAATCTGCTGTTGCTGTTATTTATTGAATGGTGCAGGGTCTGAATCTGCAGTTTAAAGAGAGCAGCCAAGACTTCATTGAACGGTGAAGAGAGATCTACAATAGCGTTGTGGATAGTTCCTCGGAAATTGGCCAAGCTCGGAACAAGGTTGGACTTGTTTAATAACTTCTTCATTTGAATTTCTTAATCAGCAAAAGGATTCATTATTGCTGTTGCAAAATGTTCATATATTGATTTGTATTGATAGCAAGTGATCTTTAGCGCTTTTTAAAGAGTGTCTGTTTAATCTTGGCCAGCCATTTCGAATGCTTAGCATCCCTCGGCGTAGTTACAATGTCGCTCTCGGTTTTGATATTGTGATTAATTTACCTCCAGCCCTATGAAAGGTGCGGCTACCTATCCCATTAAGGTTGAAAGCACGCATTGCGGGTGTTGAGTGTTTTTGGCTTTGATCTCGTTTCTTCGAAGCGTTGAATTTACTGTAATCACTCCGTCATATGTGGCCCCTCACTCGCGCGCTGCATTGGGATTGGGCGGCACGTAGCGGCGTTGAGGTTCCCTTTCTGCCCGAATAGACTAGGAGATCCACGGCCCGAAAGTGCTGCATGCATCATCGAGCCGATGCAGTTAGGGTTGCTTTCTTGCGTTTTGGTTTATCCATCCTAATCTTAGCAGGGTGCAGCGGCGTGCGTAATTGCTTTGTAATCTCACGTTGGTGAAAAGCTGAAAAAAAAAAAAATTGAGCGGAGTCGGTACGAAGTCACGGGCTTTATCCTCCACCACCCTAAAAATGCGCCCAGCTTGCCTTCAGATGTTTGAAAATTTTTCTAAGGCATTGAAAATCCGCCTGCCACCTCTCATGCTAAAATGCGCCCTCAAGAAAAAAACTGGTGAAAGTTCAAAATTTTCTAAGTATGAAGTTTATCCTCCATCAGGGGCAAAATGCGCCCAAGTAGAAGAGAGTCAAGGAAAAGTCAACAAAACACGTCCTGCAGCAGGGGCAAAATGCGCCCAACTTGAAGCATGAGAGCTGGAAATTTTTCTAAGTCTTAAACTTGTCCTCCTCACCCCTCTAGATGCGCCATCCTTCATGTATGTCTAAATGCGCCCAAAATGAGAAAGGTCAAAGCAGTCAACAAGTTTTATCCTGCTCCCTAGCCTAAATGCGCCCTCAAGGTATTGGAAGCATAAAAAAATTTCTAAGTCATGAGGATATCCTCCACCCCCTTTGAAATGCGCCAAGTTTAAGAATAAGTCAAAGGTGGTCAAGGTGTGGTAAGTTCTCATCCTCCATCACCTAGCAAATGCGCCTAGCCACTAGCATGTTCAAACGCGCCCAAGAGGAGTTAACAAGAAAGTCAAAAGGGTCAATGATATTTCATCCCTCTCACCCCCTCAAATGCGCCCAACTTAGCCTAGAAAAGACAAATTCTAAAATCCTCTTGAAAGCTGGTCAAAGGAAGATTAAAGGCATTAAAAAAGTTCCATCCTCCTCAAGGCAAGAAATGCACCATGCAAGCTAGGAAGAAGACAAAAGAGGTTGACTTTCCTCTACCCCCTTTGAATGCGCCAAGTAAAGAGTAGGTGTAAGGTGAAAAGTGTTGAACAAGGTGAAATCCTCTTGCCCATGTGGAATGTGCCCAAGTTGATATTAATAAAGGGTGAATATTGCTGGGCGTGGGAATAAATATCTTCCTCAAGGTGCTAAATGCACCCAAAATACATGAAGCTTGAAGTAAGGTTGATAAGTATGCTAAGGTGTTGGATTTTTAAATATCCTCTTCAAGTGTGAAGTGCGCCTAGGCTTATGAGGTGGTGAATAAAATATATTAGGCATTGAAAGTTAAAATGTCTTCTTCAAGTATAAGATGTGCCCAAGGGGAGATTAAAATATACTAAGGCGTTAAGAATGATCTCTATGACAAGGCAAATGCGCCCATCCTTCATGGGAGTGTGAAGTAAAATACAAGGTGACGGAAATATGAACAAGACATGATGGACGTGGTATGTACCTTCAAGAAAAATTTTCCAAGTGAAGCAAAATAAAATTTTCCCCACCACAGGCAGAGTGATTGAGGGATGAATAAAATTTTCTAAGGGGAAATTTTAAAATTTTCTAAGGCACAAATATTTTCTCCCTTAGAAAAATGCCTAAGTCTGGAGAGGTGATGGAATTTTCCTGAAGCGTGAACAGAGTTGCCTAAGGTGAAGTCAGTGAATGCCAGCTGCACAAAATTGATACAAATTTTCCAAGTCAGAGCAAAATTCTCAAAGGGGATCGAAGAACGAGGATAAATTCGATGAAAGAATATTTTCTAAGGTTCAAAATTCAAGAAAATTAAATGAACCCGTTCGTTGGGTACCCATGGATTCGATGCATTCTGAAAGAAATTTTCTTCTGGGTATTGATGATTATCGATGAGGAAGGGATTTTAAGGCCTTCCGCAGCTTGTTGAGGATTTTGTGATGAAGATTTTGAATGGGCACCAGGTTGATGAATTTCCTAAGGGGAAATTTTAAAATTTTCTAAGGCAAGTGCGAAGAAAATGTGTTCTCAAGGTAAGATTCTCTAGACGATGAATTTGAAAGAAACTGCCTAGGTGAATTTGCTTAAATTCTTCGTGAAGATAGTCTTCTTGAGCCAGAGATGAACAGAATCAAAGTTGTCAAGAGCTCTAGCAGGTGAAATGAATTTCTTGAAGATGTAGTTGAAGTTGATATTGTCAAGGATAATACGCCCTTGAAGAGGATGGATTGAAAATCTGGCTAAGGCGTGAAGAATTTGAACGCAAAGGCGATGAACGCTTGGAAGTTTGAGCATAATAATCAGGTAAGTTGAATTTATGTTATGAAGTGTTCTAATACCCTTCTCCTTGCTTGTTTTGCAGGAGGAACGTCAAGACCAAGTGATGATGACTTAAGATGATGAAGAAAGTGATCCAAGATGATATTTCGACTTCGAAGGGAGAAAATTTGCAAGAAAATGGCTAAGTGTTGAAACTTAGTATAACTCAAGTGACAAGGATGAAGACCTTCAAGTGGAAGAAGCCAAAGAACAACGCCAAGAAAGAAGATCATGAATAGTGTGAACGCGTCTACGAGCGGAATCTTCTAGAAGGATGATGGTGGACATTATGACGCATTTATT
>VDFB02067383.1:0-23892 GCA_007258455.2 Sequoia sempervirens
TATATGTATATATACATATACATATATGTATATATATCCAACTATAATTAAGAATGTTTTTGAAACTTTATTTTGACTAGAATATATCTAATTAAAATACATTTTTATTCAAACATAAATTATCATTTATAAATACTTAAAATTAGATATATACCAAAATTTACTAAAAAATAATTAACTTTAAAATTTCACCAAAACTATATCTTTATCAATCCTAAAATTGTTATCATATATATATATATACATGACATATCAAGATTAATCCATAAGATTTTCATAAGTTTTGATTCATTAGTGACAAGTTATGCAAGCTACTAGTGGGTTCTACAAAGAAAGGAGTGCTCTTAATAATGGGAGAACTATATTCTATATAAATGCATCATTGTGGGGTAACATGATGCCACACCTCCTTTTATTAGAAAAATAATAGGAATAAAATGGTAGATTAAAAAGGATCTTGGAGTACTCTATTTGAGTGCCTTTGGAAGTTGGTGGTGAACATGCTATCAATAACTCTTCCTAATTCCTATTTATATCATAGTTAATTCTTTGATAATGTATAAGCTAGAATTAAATCCATAAAATTGACTAATCCAATGTTTTTTCTTAGAAAAATTCCATAGTGTTGTGACGAAAGAGGATGAAAAATGGAAAGACTATGTATTGAAAAAACATTAAAAACATGAACACCATGAAATATATCTTCTTTTGAGGAAAGATGATCTACTAGACCAAGTAATTTGCAAAGTTAGTTAATTTTATAGATTTCAAATTAGGGTGCTAAATTCTTGTTGAAACTTTAAATTTTTCTTGAAGATAACTTTCAAAAAAAAAATAAAAAAAAAAAAATATATATATATATATATATTAACTAATATAAATTTATAGATGGTTTTATGGCATTTATAAAGAAGATAATTAATATCTTTTAATAATTCATTAATTTATGTATTATTTATCTTTTTAAAATAAAAAATAAATGTATCATATGTAACAAGTATTTAATATGTTGTGAAAACACAATTAATATGAAAAAATTATATTTCATTAAGAAAATATAATATATTTGGTTGATTTTAACATAAGTGCTTGTGTGGTGGTATGTTGAGATACACTTACATTCTTCCTTCTTTAATTTGTGGTAAATTACATAAAGCCTTGTTTATAAGTGTAGAGAAAAAATAAGAGTTACATTAATTACCTAGATGTAATTGAATGATTAAATTTGATGAATAAAAAATAAATCCAGATAAAGGAATATGTGATCTTAAAGATAAAATATATGCTTGTTGGATTTGGCATGAATAAAATGTTGCGATAGAAGATTTGAAACTAAAATTTGAATATGAAGCAATGGTTAAGAAATCAAGAGGATTATGTTGAGATACACTTACACTCTTCCTTCTTTATGTGGTGAATTACATAAACCCTTGTTTATAAGTGTAGAGAAAAATAAGAGTGTTCCATTAATTGCCTAGATGTAATTGAATGATTAAATTTGATGAATAAAAAAATAAATGTAGATAAAGGAATATGTCATCTTAGAGAGAAAATATATGTTTGTTAGATTTGACATGAATAAAATGTTGTGATAGAAGATTTAAAACTAAAATTTGAATATGAAGCAATGGTTAAGAAATCCAGAGGATTATGTTGAGATACACTTACACTCTTCCTTCTTTATGTGGTGAATTACATAAACCCTTGTTTATAAGTGTAGAGGAAAATAAGAGTGTTACATTAATTATCTAGATGTAATTGAATGATTAAATCTGATGAATACAAAAAAAACCTAGATAAATGAATGTGATCTTAGAGAGAAAATATATGCTTGTTGGATTTGACATGAATAAAATGTTGTGATAGAAGATTTAAAACTAAAATTTGAATACAAAGCAATAGTTAAGAAATCGAGAGTATTATGTGTAAAACCATATGATATTGTGCGTGTAGTCTGTATTGAATGCTAGATTAGAGGATATTTATGTGATATAACCTAATTGGTATGGCCTAATCCTCTATCAGTGTAAATTCATTAGTTTCACTAACTAGTATCCTGCGCACATGTTTGTTAAATTTGATTGTATTTATATGCACAATTTGACTTGCTTTAAGATGGAGGAAAATTCTTTGACTTGTCCTAATAATAGTCATGTCCTTAAAAGAAAATAAAATGTTGTAAAAACTCCAAATCAAATGCAAATTTATTAGACTAGTGAATTGAATAAATATAAATAATTTAAAATAACAATATAAACTACATAATAACATAAGCTAAAATGATATATATAACTAATACAATATGATTCATGAAATGTGTACGAAATATGGAAAGTACCGTCACACGAAAGTGTATAAATGCAGGGTATGCAAAATATAGTAATAATTGAAGGCGGTGCAAAACTTGGATTTAACATGACAGAAAGAGTAAAAATGCAGCGTATGCGAGACGAGTATACTTACTAATAATGGGAGGCGGTGCAAGCTGGATTTGGTTTCAAGTGATATCCTCGTAACACGGGTGAGGGAGCGATTTGAATACAGTAACTTCATGTACACAATAAACGAAACTTCATTTCCAGCTTAGGGATGCATCATCACCCCCTATCCGATATCATCACTCCCAGACAGAAGCACGGTTTTAAAAATATGAGTAAATAATAAGCGATTATTTCGTCACAGATTCTTTAGTGCCATGTAATAATTATGAGAGACAAATATTTTCGCATCTGTACATGAAAACCCTACTTAATGCCCTCAAATATTGCATTATCAATGGCAAAAGACAGTTTGCATTTGACTTTGTGTCAAATCACTTCTGAGAAGCTCATGTGTGATTGGATACACATATTGCAGATCTATTGCTGTACTCTGTGCACTGTTACAATATATTCTCTTTAGTGGAGCATATTTTTGCATCACCAGTCCTGTCAAGGCCATAAAGAGTTGACAAAGAGAAGTGATCAGGATTCAGAAGGCTTACAAATCATTATAATTTTGGTACAATCAATCCTCTGGACCCACAATTCTCCTCAGTTTCATAAAATATTTGCATTGAAAACAATATTATCTAACGGCAAAGTATTTAGCTTTAAAATCCTTCGTTATTTGAGATTTAAGCTTTCATTTTTGGGAATCTACCTATGTTTTCTGGATTATTTTTAAAGAAAGCTGTTCCCTAAGATATTTTTATTTAATAGAGATCCTAATCTAGGATCTAGATTACACTAAGTAGAAGATCCAGAAATGAGAGTACAATTTGACAATGAAACTAGGAAATACTGTTCACTTTTTTCCACAAAGTCGCCATTTGCTAGTACTCTGCAAGGCTTGCATACAGCCAATAAATATTATATTAAATGGCTTCAATTTTTTCAATTTAATGAAGTTTATGAAGTGTTCTTATGTAGAAATGAAATTATTGCTTTGTGGTTTAAGACAGTTGAAGCTTCTCTGTTTACAAATGTATTATTTAATTCAAATTACAATTCTGTTAAGGTTAAAGATACGTAGAAATTAACTTAAATTCACTGAAAAGTTTTAGTGTCCGAGGATGGATACATTATGTGTATATATCATTATTAGAGAGAGCTGAGAAAATCAGGTTGCTCAGACTGTGTATCTGTGCAAGGAGAATGAGTATGTCGGCCTTCATAGGTGGTGATAACCATGCGAGGATCATCCGCTAATCGCTCCACTCTCTTCTTCACACGACAGTTATTTTGCGTGCACCGGTAGTAACTTCTGCAAAACCACAATAACTGTCAAACCTCACTCATAAAAATATCATTTAATTCTTAACAGATTTATTACACTGGTGAAGCTTACATTTATCACAAAAATATAAATTTTCCAAATGCATTTACACAGAAATAGTTGGAGCCGCGGATATTCGAATATAAAGGTTATTAAATATAAAATAGAGACAAGGTAAATAGTTTTCACAGTCTACAGGTGTATCAGATTTGAGTTCAGACTTCAGACGAGACCTACTTCTTTAATAAAGGAGTGCAGTCGTCATCCGGAATCTTGTATACGAAAACTTGATATTTTCTTTAGGTTTGATTATGATCTAGTATTATGTGCCAGTCAATTTTAGGTTTTTCCCTGATCAAGACTACAAAGTTTAACAGTGTGTCAGTAAAAGCCTGTTTTACTGAGAAAGTGCGAAACCCTACTCATTGAATTTTATCAGTTTCGGGCAGAAAAACAGCTGTTGAATTACAATAAAATAAACTGGTAAGAAATCGCAGAGAAAAAATTCGATCGCTTGATTTTGAAAACAACATTGAATTTACAATAATATTTTTTAAAAATTCTTTCTAATTGTTTATCATCAAAGAACTCGTGGAACAAAGCATTTTGTTTCGATCAACTGAGTTTGTTATGTGTCTATATACCTTTGTATTTAACAAAGAATAGAACTCTAGTGCATTCTATACGAGTCAATTATTACCATTTTTTATTACATACGTTATGAGTTATTATTTTTCATAATAGTTAATTAACAATTATCAGATTTTCATAATTTATACTGACTGCTGTTTTTGAATTAAATTGTGTGAGAGTTATTAATTTCAATGCTTTGGATCACATTCTATAATCCATCATTTTTGGATTTCTGTAGTTCCCTATTATTGTGATGATAGATCATGAGTGTGATCCAAAACATTAATATTAAAACTCTCCAAGAGCAATTACTTGTTTATTAGTTACTGCTTCAATATATTTTCATTTTTTTTTAATTTTTAAAATATAAAAGAAAAACATATATAACTTATTGTAAAGAAAAGAAATTTGATAAACACGTTTAAAAGAAATAGAACATATATAATTTACAGAAAACAAAATATACTAAAGAATATTTTATTTGAGAAAAAAATTATTGAAAAAATTCAATCATTCATCAATATAATAAGAAATTCTTGCTTTATCTTTAAGAATGCAAGGATATTTATAAACATATCAAAGGTGGTTTTACATATTGTATGAAGTCTATGAAAAATAAATTTGAATGTTTTAAAACATAAAGAAAAATAGAAAAAATCCAAAATAACATCCAAATGAATTTCCAACATTATCAAAACAATTGCCCAAAATATATGCTTACCCAACATATATAAGAAATAAAATATATACTCTAAAATTTCATGGATTTTTTCTCAATATATTAAAATGGATAAGGAATTTTTAACATATGAAAATGGATATTAAAAAAAAAAAATCTAATTAAATGAATGAAAATAAGATGTTAAAAATTGGAGAGAGAAAAAGGGTGGGAGGGAGAGATAATGAAAAGTAAGTTTTTATTTGGATTAGTAAAACCAAAAGAAAATGATAACAAGATTATATGTGAATTTAAAAATTCATAAGAAATATATCAATAATACATAAATCAACAATTATTGTGAAGGAGGAAAATACATAATTATTTAACCTTTACTTATTACATTCTTTAGAAGATATATTCTTGTTCACCCAAATAATTATGTAATTCCCTTCTTAACTATAACCTTTATGAGGATAGAAGGTTATGAATGCATGTGACTAAAATGTTTTAAACACAAGATAAATAATAATACAAAAGAAAGAATTATGGTTAAGGAGGAAAATACATAAGTATTTAATTGAGTATTAGTTTTTCTTAAATAAAAATGATATTAAAATATTAAAATTAAGGACAAAGGTTTAGATGTATGTGACTAAAAGGGTTTAGGCGCAAGATAAAAGATAATAGAGAAAACATAAATATGATTCTAATGAATGCAAATTGAAGGTGTCTCAAGAGACAGTTTATGGTTGTGATAATGCAAAAGCTGTAAGAAGAAACAAGTTTTGAGAAAATTTAAATTTGGTATGTTATATATTTAACACTTGAGAAGAATAATGATTAAAGTAAATAATGAATATATTTAACACTTGAGAAGAATAATGATTAAAGTAAATAATGAAGTTAGTTATACACTTAGAAGAATGTTAGCATAAGCAGAATAATATATAGTAAGATTATAAATATAGTGGAAGAAAACGTAGATGTGAGATGTAGAAGAGAGAAGAAAGGACGACTACTAATAAAGAAATGAAAAACTCAA
Source organism: Sequoia sempervirens (assembly GCA_007258455.2). NCBI lineage: Eukaryota > Viridiplantae > Streptophyta > Pinopsida > Cupressales > Cupressaceae > Sequoia > Sequoia sempervirens. The sequence goes on from VDFB02067383.1 coordinate 6,093, forward strand.
AAAGAGTTATATAGAGCTAGTAGGAAGGTAGATGTGGAATAGTATCAAGGGGTCAAGTAGAGTAAGATGTTACAAGGAAAAGTGCTTGATAGTCTAAATGGAAATGAAAAGAGATGGGTTATGAATATTTGATTTTCATGATGAGAAATATACTCTAAGAGATTGAATTATCTCTTCCAATGGATTCCTCAAAATCCACTAAATCATGTCAATTCTAACTAACATGTGGATTTGAAAAAAAAAGACACGTGACTTCTAACAATAAATTTATTCATTAAAAGTAAGAAACATATAGGACTAGAAGATGATATTATGTGAATATTTTTGAAATCATTAAACAGTAGTTGAAAATGAAATATATGAAATTATCAAAAAGTCTAATTAATAGAGAAATTTTATATCATGATGTGCATAAAAAACATATTTAGAAGGTTGTCAAATTTTATTAATTAGAACATATTTTATTGTTTTACTTTGAAATTGTGATGAGTAAAGTCTATTTTTTCAATCTCATGGAATCAAATCAAATTTTGCAAGATCTTTTCAATTCATGTAAAAAATCAATACCAAACATGTCCAATAAGAATGAACTTATAATACAATTCAATTTCTCAATATACCTTTCTTAATAACAAGAGGATAACCTTATTTTAATATTTATAATATTTTTATTTACATACTATATATTAAATATGTTTAATAGCATACAATAATATAAAGAATATTGATCTCTCATTAAACTAATTCATAAAGTTATATTGATATTAGTTAATAAAGAAACCCTTATCAAAATATTTCTCATTATTTTTTTATATTATTTTGGTACAAATATTAGAAGGGACTTGAAAGCTAAGTAATACTCTAAAATAAGAGTAATTTGAATTTCACCTTTACATCCTATACCAATAAATAAAAATATGTCAATACTATCCTACATAGAAATGATTGAATAAATCTAGAATAATATTTTAGTAAGTTTTATACTTGTTATATATATATATATAAAATTTATTTTCTAAGTTTTATTATAATTTTTAGATTATTTTAAACTTTCTAAATTAATTAGTTATGTATTTTACTTTTATTTTAATTCTTATGTAATAGAAATGTATACTAAATAAATATTTGTATTTTTTAAAATCTCTCTTTTGATTTGTTTTCATATTAAAAAAACCTTCATTTAAAAAATCATTATTTACAATTTTATAATTAACATGTAATATTAAATAATTAAAATGATATAGATCAGTGTATAATTATATAGTATCTAAAATTATTTAAAATAATTAAATAATTATTAAATTTCTATTTATAATATTTAAACTTTATAATTTTGTTTTGACTTATTATATTTAAATTATTAAAAAATTATAACCTAATTTTATTATTGATTTAGTATGATACTTTACACAATAAAAACTTTAAGAACTAAATATTGGATAGCCATCAAATAAGATGCTAAAATCTATTTATGGAGTACTCGCATAAATAGCCTACTCGAGGCCCCCCTTGTAGTATCACAAGAAAGCCCTCTAAAATAAAACTAATAGAAATTTGAAGATATAAATACCATGCATAGATGTCGAAACATACAAGAAAGCTTTTAACTCAATACTCAAGTCTTTCTAAGTGTGTTCGTGTATATTGAAATATTGATAAGAGAAAAATATTTGCTTTTGAAGTTGAGAAGAAATTATTATTATTATTATTATTATTATTATTATTAATATATGGGTATGGGATTTAGTTTTAATAATATATTTATATTATATATAATTAATAATTAGCATATATGTAAATCAATAAATGATAAAATTTTAGTCAAAATAATTTTTACATGAGCAGATTAGAATTTATTAGTGTAATATATAAAAATTCATAAATATTCTCATTAATAAGTGTCATAAATACTTTTTTTTTCTTTTATAAAATATCATAATTATCCATTATGATTATATCATTATGATATAAAAAGGTATTTATGTGAAGAGTATCACTCTTATGTAAACAATATTATTCTTATGTGTATAACTACTATAATGGCTACACATATGGATTGAAGCACTTTATCTTATATGTTTGTCCTATGAAAAATGTAAAACAAGGTACAATAAATACACTACATTTTATAATCAAATGTAAAAGATTATCAAAAGGTTTTATGTTCATTTAAATTTAAATATATATTTTTTTAAAATAAAAAGTACAATATTTTTATAGCAATAAATAACATTTTGTGTTCAACTATTGGATCATTTATGTTTGATATTAAAGTTAGAGATAACAAGATTTATAGTTATCAAAGAGTATTGAGATTATCTAGGTTGAATATAGGTTGTATTTTAAATAAGAATATGATGTTTTAATAACAAGTGATTTTTTTTTCAACTAGCAGGGATTCTATAAAATGTTTATTTGTCAAACCATTTTTTTAAACAATTTCAATGACACATCTCACTAGATATGTTAATGCGACAAGTTGTGTGATAAGTCATACCTCCAAACATTAGTTGTAGATAGATAGTTGTCTATATAACATTTCTAAAAAAAATAGAGGTCCTACACAATTCCATGTAACCACTACACAATAACAAAGTTAACCTTACTAATGTTCCTTCTCCCTTGAAATTTTAATTCTGAGAGCATCAAACTATTATAATGAAACAATAACTTACACACTACTATCTTTTACTTTTGAAAAGTTGTCTTGTTTCTTCTAATTTAAATATACTCTTCAATAGGAATTAAGAATATTTTCAAAAACTAATAGATTGTAATTGGTTGATTACAATTAGTGAAATGATGACATATTCCTTAAACAATGTCATGAATAATTAAACTATATCATAAACAATGTTCATATTATTTTAAGATGTAATAAATTAAAAAAAGACTATAATTATGTTTCAAATAAATTTGACACAATAATATTTCGTAATCCTTAACTTTAAAGAAAAACACAATCATTCTTATTAAATTAACCTGAAATTATTATATAACTTTAAAAATTAAAAAATAATAATATTATATTTTTCCTTGTCACCTAGACTAATATATTGCAAAAGGATAAGCAATAGATTACTAAAGTGTCTCTTCTTTTAAGGAAACAGAATCATATCCCTCAAGTTATGGGTAGCTAGGGTAAGACAATCATTTGTAGGCCGTATGATAATTGATATTGACAGTGCGCTGGTTCCTATTGAAGGTTAGTTGTAGCGTCTCCTTGGGAAAGCTTAGACAGTCAAATGGTTGAACACACAGCCATTTTAATTAGCTCCACAATGATTCATTTTGTCGATAATATTCGCTTATTAAATTTTGTTTAAAAATTTAGATCATTAGACGTAGTGACAAACAATAAAACTTGCTTGCCTATATCATACATGCAGCGTGCAAATGACGTCCATTATCATGCTATTTATATAATATATTTAGCATTAAGCAAACTAAAACTGGTGCATATGAGGTAGGAGGGAATATATGAGAAACAAAACTAAATAAACCAAAAATCAAATTAAATTAGTTGGTATGAATTTTCACAGTGATATGAGCTCTTTACAATGTATGATAGTTTTTTATATTAATTGTGTAATTTTTAATTGATATTTTAGATCATATTCATTCTAATTTGCAATTATAAAGAAGAAAAAACATGGAACAAACCCGGATTGAAATTGCAATTTACAAGATTTCATAAGACAAAATTTCGATATTGTACGTAAAATTTCATTGACTCTTTCGATATTCACTACATTTTAGATTTACAGGCAACATTACGTGTCATATTGTTTAATTTTATTGTCTGTTTCGTTTGGAACTATTCCCTGTAAATAAGGCAAAGAGAAAAACCTGGGATGGTGAGTGTTCTTAACAACTTTTTGGCCGTATTTTCTCCATTTATAACCGTCATCCAGCACATCAACCTCGCTCATGGTTTGGAAACAGAACCTCGGTTCTCGCAGCTTTCTCCTTATTTTCACCTTCTTCATTTTCATACAGTTGGCCGAAGCTCCTCCCCACCTGCCATTAAAACCAGAAAGTTTATTAAATTGCAACAGAAGCTCCTCTCCAGCTAGAACTAAAAGTACATTAAAAGCATGCAATCAAAACAAGAAATGCATTACAGTGATCGTAACCTTGTAAACCTCTTTCCTCCAAACTTTAGAAAAGCAAAAAATTCTTTCCCGTCTTATCAAATAGGCTTTAAATCCATGCGTCCTAAAATTATCTTTACTCCTTAGAATGCTCATTTCTAATGCTAGAGCCAAATTCATGGAACAATCTAACCATTGAAGAAATTTCCCATCCCTAAAGAAGATGAAAACCCAAGAATCTGATCTCTAAATCTACTGTAGAGAAGGGTTTGCCCTAATCAGCAAAGAGGCTTCTGCAACCAAAGTATACGCCATGAACAGACCACTTGTCTGCAGCCTAGGACTCTCGCTAGCCTAGCTATTCTATGCATGTTTGGGTGGTTGTCTCTAACTTAAGCTGCTCTCAACTAACATATATAATATAAAACCTTTTGTATTTCGATCTTGTTTCATGCAGGGGCACTTACCAGAAATTACTAAAGCTTTTGACTCCTTCTGTTCTTCTAGAATTTTCTTTGATAGTTGAAGCATTGGTGATTTGAGCATCTTCACATCTTAGCATCTCGAACTCAGATGGGTCTGCGCAGTTAAAGCCAACCTGATCGACCGAATGAAAATCTGGGTGATCGGCATCATACCCAGTGCAGTTGAGCAGAGTTTCATCACAAACCCTTTTTCCATCTACACCAACCTTCAATTGGTTTGATGAATAGTTAGGTCGAAGAAAGGAATAATCGGAATTGTTATCACTGTGGGAGGCAAAATGTAGATCCTCTTCAGGCACGTCACTTCTTCTGAACTCCTCAAAAGGGTTAATTGAATTTGGCTGTTGAGGCCGAGATTGCTGCAGGAAAAAGCCCTGCATACAGTCTGCAGAAACAAAGGGATTCATCTCACTGTAATTATTTTCCTCCGAAGTCTCGGTCATGTTTATACCACTAGTACTTCCTGCAACAAAGAAAAGAATTGGTATGACTTGCAGAAAGATATAAAGAGTTTTTCCTTTTCAACAATGGTAGGCTAGGTTAAAAAAGAGAAAAGTGGGGTTTGTGAGGGTATGATCAGAAAGGGTTTAGTACAGATTGAAATGATGGAGATTGATGAATAGCAACAAAGATTGCAATCGATGGGGTTTGTTCTTTTCCTTTTGTTCTTCAGCTTTGGCGGTGACGATGATGATTGAGTTATGGGCGTGATCATTTGTTGACTTTTGGTAAAGTAGGGTTGAGATTTTGTTACAGAGATATACTTTCAAGTGGATCCGCTGTTGCCATCATTCCTCATCTTTTCCAATATCAAATTGAGGAGGGAAGAGAAAGGGGGTCCTTCTCTCTCTTTCGCTTCCATTACGTCGAAGATGACGTCACGCTCCCACGTAGGACTGTGCCAGGCCTCCATATTCATCCATATTCATTATCTTACATAAAATTCAGCTTGTTTTAGTCTTTTCAAGTCACGATATTCCCATTTTATTTTGCTGTCGAAATGATTGTCCATACCATTCAATAGCCCTTTCTGCCATGGAAATCTATCACCTAACATATAGATATATTTATATCTCACATTCAAAGCGACATTAGAGTCCATGCATATGATTGCGCTTAACCATCAATCATCCCCAATTTCTCCATATGATTATGACAATATTTGATACATGTGAATTGGAGCATGATGGTAGGATGATATAAGTGGGCATTCCAATACGTTTCTTATCATGACCCTCTTTTTAATTTTTGATCTTTCTTTCTAATGTTTGAAAATGGAGCACTTTTTTCTACACTGATTTCATAAAACCTTACTTAAACCAACATTTTGCCTACAAATCTGCACCAGCGGAGGGCTCCTTGGTAAACTAGAACTACTAATCAACTTTGGAAACCAAAACACCTGCTCAAACTCTGGTGTTATATTGCATGATGGACCCCATTGTGCAATTGTGTTAACTAAAAAAAACTGATATTATTGAAGTTGGTCCTTTTTTTATTCTAAAAGCTTATTAGCTTTAGATAGGCCAAAAAGTGGCTGGTTGGGAAACTACATTAAGCTATTGCGCACTCAAGTCGATGAGTGGGTTCATGGACCAGACATGGGAAAAGGGCGCGCCCTCCACTCCTATATTAAAATATTCAAATATTGTAAGGATGGCATGCTTACTTACATCCTTAAATGTGATTGGTTAAAATTAGCTATATGGGTCCAAGAATACTAAAATTGTATCGATTCATTTTTCTTTTTCAAGTGTTAAGTTTTATATAATAATGGAAGGTTAAACTTATGTCGAATTAGATTAAGAGGACAATCCCAACCTAATAATAAAATTCTTTAAATAGTACAATTCATAAATATTGATATTTAGTCTCAACTTACTCAACATTGAATATTGTATGTATTGCAATCATATCATTTGTTCAATATGTAAATATGTAAATCTAAATGTTAGGTGATTCGGATGAGATTAACTTTCCCAACTCTTGATTGTACATTTTAAATTAATATGCACAAATGATAATTGGGTCTTGCATGTGTTATATTGAATGTTTAATTTGTTAGAATTGTTCTCTTAAATCAATTTGACAATTAACTTCACATTATAAACTTATATTGAATTGAAGTGATTGAAAAAATATTCTTTTAAATTAAGTTGTGTGTACTTATACATTTTTTTAATTTATAACATATTAATTTCTAGTGAAATCTCATTGTAATGCTCATATTAGTAGAAGTCTAAATAATTACAAGTGACATAGTTTTGATAATTGTTAGTGTGAAAAGTAGTTTCTTTATCTAGTAGACTTATTTGAATAGTAGACTTAAGCCCACTTAGAGGTTTTATGTTTTGTTTTCTTACCACATAGGGACTTTACATGTTACCTCACACTTGTCCAAGTGTTCTATATGTGCCACACCTTTTGCAAGGTTAGTTTTTAGTCTACTCCTATCTTCCTTCTTCCTCCTTGTCTTACTATAAGGAGTTCATCATATATTACTGATTCAATTTTATGATAGGTCCTAACATAGTAATATAACCAATAATATTGAATCCCATCCTAATTTGTATTGAATTTCACACTTAGCCTCATCATTGGTGCATTGTAAAGCCAAATAGACACCACCAATGAATCTAGAAGACACAAAAAAAGTTAAAATTGCCTAGCATTTTGTCATTTTTGACACAAACATTTTTCTCCCTTTTTTTTTTGATAGATAAATAATTGCTTTATGGGGCAGCACCCTGTATTGCATTATGAAATTTTTTTACAATTTGGTAATACATAGAGCTTAAATTCCGCAGACCAGACTTTCCCTATATTCTGCCCTGTTTTAATACTATTAGACCAAAATATTCAAGGCCATTAACAAAATTCTGGATGCATTACATGTAATAGATAGGACCAAACTGCTAATTGACAGAGCGAACAATAAAACATATTGTGTAATCTTCTAGACATACCAAGCAGACTGACTACAAAAACCCTTCATTTTGAAAATAGTATAACCAAAAAGGATTTTACAAAAAACAAGCTTTGGACGACTAGCCACTAGTTCTTACTCATCACTCTCCTCATCTGAGACGAGGCAATTCTACCAGGCTTTGAACTCTGCAATCACTGGGCATTCTGGACCACATTTAACATGGGCTAGACTTTTAGCTTTCTGTTCAGGATCCCTTTCATCTTTATGGTGCTATTCTTCCCCCAAACCTAGTTCCCAATCCTCATCATCACCGACTACAATCTCATTCACTAGTTCTTCGTCCTCCACATAGTGCAAGGCCCAGCCAGAAGGAAAATTGGTGACCATTTTCATGGCACGAAGTAGGAAGAAGATGCTACGTTCACGGAAATCCCAGAGCTTCACAAATTTTTTAGGTTCTATAGTTCTAATCAGTGGAAACTTCATCACCTCCTATCAATGCATGCGAATTGTGTAGTAATTATGTGGCATGGGTATCATTTTGGCTTCGTCAACATTATCCAAAGCCGCATCAATCTCTGCTAACCACTCATGCCTGAATATCATCTGGGTAAGCTTTTTGGCACCCTCCTTAGAAACCTCCATCTGCAAGAGAACCGCTAGAAACATAGCAGGAATTTCAGAATTTGACCTTGCCCTATGGTAGGCTCATATGAACTCAGGACCCAACACTCACTTTATTGTCCATAGAATTATTGGGTGTGGAGAAGAAAGCAATCCCTGAAGACGTTAATCTGTTATTTCACCTCTAAAGGCCCTTTGTTGTTTATCTGAGCCGAGAGCCAATGGAGTCTCCATTTTGAGCTTTACGCAAACTGATTACACCTGGTGATAACAATCAACACCTGTAGCCCACCTGTCACTCTGATATTATAGACTATAAACAATACTTCGATAGGATTCTTTTAAGGTAATGATGTTTCTTACTGCACTGAATCCAAGCCTTGGCGAGCTATTATTTGGAGGTAAGCCCTTTGGTAGTCTGACTTAAACAATGAGTCAGGTTTTGGCGGCTGACAGTACTGTCCTAGATCATACCCCGCGGTAAGGCCAAATCAGGAGTCTTCTCATGAACTTATCACAAAGGAGGTGTCATTCTTATTATTACAATTCTATCGGGTAAATAAAGTCACTTTCCCTATCCTAGTTGTAGCTCGATGGGTCCCAACTAGATGACATTTTCTGTCTAGCTTGCCACCTAGGAACCACTTGTGCACATCCCAAAAGATTCAAGAAGAAGCCCGCTAACGTCAATGTAGCCCTGTAGTAGGGGGACCCAGGAATAATACTAGCCGTTAAGACTCAAATTTGATCAGGGATTTGCTAAAAAACTTGGTCCAATTTACTTCGTTTCTGCTTACAGCCTCTTTCACCAAGCAGTCCACTCTTTGATGCCCTTCTTTGAAAATGTGAGTCACTTTGTATTCTTCAAACCTACTTAGAAGTAGTGTAATTGACTGGAGCCAGTGGTTCAATTTCTAGTTGGGAGAATTTTTCTGCCTTATCGCATTGATTGTAATTAGAGAGTCACCTTCTAGTTGAATTCATTTTTCATTTAAAGAAACACCCAACTAAATTCCCAATAGTGCCGCTTGAAATTTTGCCTCATTGTTTGTGCAGTTTCTGAGAGGTTTTGATTTTTCTGCCAATGTCTCCCCTTTCTCATTTTTGGCTACACAACCAGCACCACCTGGCCCCGGGTTGCCTCAGGAAGCCCCATCAAAATTGATCTTCATCCAACCACATTCTAGAGGATCCCATTTAACTTCCTTTCTCTTTTGTTGTGTTACATTGTGACCTGGGGCTATCACTTTGGGAATGAGGAGCCCCCTGAAGGCCTGATTCATTTGGTCATCCAAACTTGAATATGTTCCTTTCTTCCCTGAGATTGATTTGACTGCTTCATTTACTATTTCCGAAATCATTCCTTCAATTTTTTCACACAACTTTTTTGGCTGCAGTTCCTTGGCTTGAAAAATCCTTTTATTGCGTTCCTTCCAAATTTCCCATATTATTATTGGTGGGGCTATAGGCCAGATGCTGTCAAATATTGCCTTTCTTCTGGGATGAGGCCACATGTTGAACCATGTCAAAAGGCAGTTTGGTAAGGGGCTTTGCCAACTGGGTTTTCTCATGAAATGCTGCCAACATTGCGCTACGTATGGACAGCTAAGTAGCAGATGATCTATAGATTTGGTGTCATTCTTGCATAATATACATCTTCCTGGTCCTTGAATTCTGAAGGTGGCTAGTCTATCCCCGGTTAGGATCTTTTTTTGGATTGCCAGCCAAGCAAAGATACCTGCTTTAGGAAGGCAATTTCTCCTCCACAATAGTTTGCTTGGCCAGTTTTGTCTTGCCTCTGCTTGTTGTTTAAGCTTATATCTGAGCCTGACTGAATACGTACCAATCGCAGAACCACACCACTTGATGATATCTTCTTGGCTGGAAGGAAAAAAGGTTCTTTCTTTTAGTATTGCCATCAATGCGTCCTTATGGTTTTGTGGTGCTTCTAAATTTTGTAGAGAATTCCATTCCCATTCTTGTACCCCCTCTCTATCTATCATCCTACCATAGTTGCAAGCCTTTTCACCCCAAGTTCTTTTAGTTTCATCTCGTATTAGGTCTAGATCGAGAAGAGTTGCTAAAACTTTTTTACCATTTGATGAGTCATGCCAGAAGGATGCTGATTTACCATTCCTTAATTCCCAAGTCACATGCTTTGTGATTATTTCCCTACATTCCATCAAATAGTTCTAGATGGCTGAACCTTGAGAAGGATTCACAATAGTGAGAATACGGGTTGGACAGTTAGAGTCTAGACACTTTCTTCTCAAAATCCTAACCCACCATTGATCTCCTTTTGCATACATGTCCCAGACTAGTTTTGATCCTCTTGCCATGTTCATCAGTCTTAATTGTCTAAGTGCTGCTCCACCAGCCTCTCTTGGGGTGCAGAATTTTTTCCAAGCCACAAGTGGAAATTTTTGATGATCTCTTGTTCCACTCCAAAAAAAATTCCTAAATATTTGGTTAAGTTTTTCTTCCAATGCTATTGGAATTTTCAGACATGCCATTGAATAGATTGGTATTGCTGAAAGTACTGCCTTCACCATCAATAGCCTTCCTGCTGCAGAGAGCCATTTCCCCTTCCATAACCCCAGTCTGTTCTTGCAACTATTGATTAGCTCTTCCCAATAGAATTTTTTGTTAATGCCCACAAAAAGGGGAGTGCCCAAAAATCTACCTAGAAAGTTTGCCACTCTCAAACCCAAAATTCTTTCTAGATCTCTTTGAAGAATCAGTTGAGTGTTGAGGAAAAATACCTCAGATTTATGCCAATTTATATTTTGTCCTGATGCCTAGCAGTATTCATCTAAAAATGTTTTAATGGTTCTCGCTTCTCTCCTACTTGCCATTCCAAATAGAGTTATATCATTTGCAAACTGCTGATGTGTTGAGTTCTCAACACCATTGGAAAATTTTAGTCCTTTCCATTTTCCTTCTTGCCTTAGCACTGATATTCTCCTTCCCATTACTTCTTCCATGATGATCAATAAAAAGGGGGATAGGGGATCTCCCTATCTTATCCCTCTCGATGATGTGAAGAAGCCCTGAGCTGTCCCATTAACCAATACTGAGAATTTAGCCATGGAGATACAACTTTTAATCCATTTTACCCAATCCTCCTGGAATCCAAACTTCCTAAGCACTTCAAGTAAGAAATCTCTATCCACCATATCATATGCTTTAAGTATATCCAACTTGATAACCATACATGGATCTCTCATCTTTCTGGTTGAGTGCAAGGTCTCATGAGTTGATATTATGCCTTCCACAATCAATCTACCCAGGGTAAAACCACTATGTTCCTATGAAATAATGTTACCTAGCACTCCCTTCAGCCTATTTGATATTAATTTCGTGATCACTTTATACACTGTATTGCACAGAGCAATTGGTCTATAATCCCCCATCCTCCCAGGGTCCTTTTTCTTCGGGATCAATGCTAGGAATGTATGGTTTGTTGCTCCCAACATGGTCATCTTTTTTCTTGATTCTTCCGCTGCCAGATAAAGATCTTCTCCTACTATTTCCCAGAATTTCTGAAAAAAACAAGCCGGGAAGCCATCTGGACCTGGGGATTTATCTAGATTTAGCTGGAAGGTCACCTTTTTCACTTCTTCTCTGCTTATTTGCTTGAATAACATTTTATTTTGTTCTTCCCCTATGATCTTTGGGATAGAAGCTAACATTTTATTCTTGACTTCCACATTATTCCCCGTTGGTCTGTTTAAGATTGTTTGGAAAAAGTTTACTGCCTCCTCATTAACTTCCTCCAATGACTGGGTTATCGATCCATCATCTCTTGTTATGGTCGTTATTCTATTCCTACTCATGTTAGTTATTTTCGTTCTATGAAAGTACTTTGTGTTGCGATCTCCTTCCTTGATCCATGTCTCCCTAGATTTTTTCCTCTAGTAACATTCTTCTCTTTTCAAGATCTTTGAAAATTCTCCTTTCAGGGCTTTTTCTGTTTCAAATTCTTCCCCATCCATTCCGTTATCTATAATATGTTCATTGAGGGTGCATAATTCCTTTTCCACCCTATCTTTCTCTTGGAAGATATTCTTAAAATGTTCTTTGTTCCACTTCTTGAGTTTATTTTTCACATAATTCAATTTCCTATTCAAAATATATAAATAGGAATGATTCCCAAGTTGGGGCTCCCCCCACCATTTCTTAATCAATTATGGAAGCTTTTCATCTCTAAACCACATTTTCTCAAACTTGAAAGGGCAACCTGCAGGGGCTGCGTCTAGCTGTATTAACAGCTGGACATGAAAATGATCTAAGCCCACATAGGGTAAAATAGTGGCTTCATATGTTTGGTTATTTCTACCCCAATCTCCAAATAGGAGAAATCTATCCAGCCTCTCAGCTATATTTGTGAAACCTTTCCTTCTATTTATCCAGGTAAAGGTGCCATTTTTTGTTGTTATATCCATCAGATGATTGTTGTCAACAAACTCCTGGAAGTCCTGTTGAACTCTTATAGTTCTCCCTATCCCACCTCTCTTTTCTTCACAATTTAGGGTTGCATTGAAGTCTCTTGCTGTGATCCCTTTTTCTCCTCCGAGGGTCGATATGGCCTGAGTGATTTGGAGCCAAACTACTCTTTTTTCTCCTGTTTGGGTGGGGTCATAAGTATTGATTAGTGTAAATTGCTCATTTCGTTGTAGCATTCTGCATTTAACTACTATCCAATTTCTATTTTCCTCTAGTAGTTCTCCTAACACTGTGAGAGGGTTCCAAATTACACCTAGTCCACCTGAAGCCCCTTCCACTCTAACATAGTATCCCTCCCATTATTTCCACCACTTCATTTTGTTACTGATCTCTTCTGTGCCCCATTTTGTTTCTTGTAATATGAATATATTTTCTCTAGATTGGTCAATTTGGTGCTTGACCATGCGCCATTTGTTAGGGGCGTTTAAGCCCCTAACATTCCATGTTATAATTCTCATTGTGACTGGGGAAGGAGTGTCTCCTTCCCTTTCCAAAGTTTTGTTTGGCCTGCCACATTGGCTGCTATTTCCATTTTTGCTTTATTTTTTTTAGGGCCTCTCTTCCCTTTCCCTTTTATGTTTGGATTTTTTAGTTTGGATTGGGTCTGTTCTAGCATTCGTTCTTCCCACAAATCCCCTTCTTCAACTTCTTCTACATCCTCTTCATTTGATTCCCATTCCTCGCCCGATTCATAATCTGATTGAGTGTTTTCTTCCTCTCCCTTTTCCTCCTGAAGATGCTCTTGAGATGCTTCTCCTTCTTTAAAATCCATTCCTTGCCTTTTCCTTTGATATCTCTGACCCTCTTTCTTGTTCTTCCCTAAGCTCCTGGTTAATGGTTTTTAGGATCTGATTGTAGCTCAAGACTTCTCCTATTTGTGATGAAATGATTTTTTCCAAGTCTTTAGTATTCTTTAGGAGAGTGCTCAAATCCTTTTGAGCCTGCAAGGTTACTTCTTCAGCATTTGACATGTCTTGGCTTGAGATTATATTAGTTGTCCAATCGAGGTCTCCCAACTTTCTCTTTTTGGGGCTTTTCTCAGAGAGTGGTTCTAAATCTAGGCCTCTTGATACCAACTCACCTCCCATTCCACCCGAATTCATTAGTGCATCGAATTTGGGATCTTGCTTGTTGTCCATGGGTTTCTCCACTACCACTATGCCAGAGCTTCCAGTCTTGATATCTTCTCTGTAGAGACACTTCCCGATCTTGTTGGTATCACTTTTTGCTACTTTCTGAATCCAACTCCCAAACTCTAAAATAATTTCCAAGCTTTTGTAGATCCATACACCTACCTCAATTTCTACCAGGATATTAGCCTCTACATCATCCTTCCCGTTGATGAAGTCTTCATCAATTCCCACACAAACTCCCAAGGAGTCCCCAATTTTGGTCATAGCTTCCACACTCCAATATTTTGATGGGAGGTCAATCAGTTTTAACCAAGTTGGGATTTGTTTGATTTTGAATTGCCATGGGTCAAATTTTGATTCCTAGTTTTTGCAATGGAAGTTATGACCATTAAAAAATAAGGGTTTTCCAAACACTATTTGTTGTTTTAGATCCTAGTCTATACATTCTATTAGGTAGAAGGAATTAGGAAGGGGTTTGATACTTACCCGATCTTTGAAATTTTGCTGCCACCAGTTCATCATTTCTTCTTTCGAATCATCTGGGCCACACCATTTCGCAAAGAGGCAAGATAGCACAATCTTTCCACTCTCCCTTTTATGATTTCCACTGGCATTGAAAAAAGCTTACTGCCCCAAGGCTTATCATTTGCTTCCAATCCATTTGCATTCCTTCTTTTACCGTCATGAAAGTCTCCCTTTTTCCAATTTCATTTGGAGTTATAGTGATTCGAACCTCCTGGAGGTCCCCTATTGTTCCAACGGGTTCCATGGTGCTGGGAATGAACTCTGTGAGTCTGGTCTTCTCCCAGACAATTTTCTTGGGGGCTCTGGTTGTTATTGTTGTTCTTTTTTCACCACAATTCTTCTTTGTTAGGGATGCCATTTCCTCCTAATTTCTCGTCCCTGAAGGTACTCCAATGACTTGCCCCAGATTCCCTAGGGTTTTTATTTTTCCCGAACTGCCCACTCCTGAACTTGCCATTGTTTAGATTATCCCTTTGATTCCAAGTACCCGGATGTTTGCGCCAACTGCCATTCTACTGGTCACTGTGAAAGCCGCTTCTCCAACTATTCAAAGTTTGATTATCTCCATCACCATCTTCGTTGAGCTGAACTAGGGGATGCTTTTATCGATCCATCTTCCATTCGAAAAAAACCCATTGAGGGATATGGGTTGCCTCTTTTTCCTTGATTGAATCAGAAGAAGTTGCTTTGCTCAAAATCTCTACCTCTGGCTCGTCGCCTCTTCTCCTGACCAATTGAGTGTTGGCGTGTTTCTCCTACTGTAAAATTTCACCCCGATGCTCCACTTTTCGCCATTGTTTTTATTTTTCTCCTTCTTTTTTACTTACATTGTATGAAATTTCATACAAGCATATGATGACCAAGAAAGAGTGTCTCGGGCAACAAACCTCCCTATTCAAGTAGGGTCAACTCTCATGGAAACCACTTGTTAGGTCTTGGACCTCAACTTGTCGTATAATATCCTCCTCGGCCACCCATGGATCCCATCTGGGTAGCTAGCATCTTCTTCCACCAATGTGTGAAATTACACATAATGGACAAGAAGTTACCATCCATGGAGATCCTTAACCCTTCTCCTATTGCAAAAATCTTGAAGCAAAGTATTACAAAATCCCCCAAGTACCAAAAAATGATGAGGGTCCATCCACACCATACATCAACTCCGCCACTCTCGCATCCACTTTTGCGACAGAGACACCCGCCACTTCCACCATCCCCACCATCTTCGACATCAAGCTCATCATCCAAGAGGATGGTTGTGGAAGCTACAAGCTCCTTAACAATGCATTTGTGATAGGAGAGTTACCTGTCCTCCTAGATCATGAGGGGCGTCACAAGAAATCAAGCTTCCACATCACAAGCGTATCCTGAGGATTATCCCGAATTCACAAGATGGGGAGATCTTGGTCATGAGGTCATTGAAGTAGATCCATCTCACATGTTGTATCAATATGAAAGACTGGCAACTAATTTACCAATGGATGAGACAACAAGACCACTACAAATGATGCTGCTTATTAGACTCTGACATAAATCAAATACTGGGACAAAACGACAATGGGCTCATAATACCTATCATGCCAGAGACACGACCCATAAAAAATCTTGGCCTTGGATGTACCCCTTCGATTATAACCATATGTGGCAAATGTCCTTCGGTTAGAATGGTTAATATTTCTCCTCAGCCAATAATAGCAGAAGTAAGCTAACCAATATCCATAGGAAGAGACATACATAACTTTATCATTGAGGCCTATATTAGTAGTGATGATGAGGATACCATGACCGATCTACCTAGGTTATTTGAGGATACTACCCTGTGCATGATTAGTACCTTATCCTTCGAACTAGACCATCAAAATCATGAGTTCCGTTTAGTATATCCTCAACTCATCGACTATGACCAACGAGGACCACCAATTCTTGATACATTCAAAAATGATGAGGAACTCTCAGAATTCATGGGGATTAAGGGATAACATTCCAGATGGGGATCACAAGGCAGGGTTTATAATAGAGTTGGACACACATGCTTATTATGGGGAAACAATTGAATCCTTTAGTCACAAAAGTGAGAAACTAAGAATCATATTCAAGTCCTTGAGTGAAAACCACACTGTGGAACTCTCTGACAAGAAAAAAGTAAAAAGAAAGGACCTATCCGATGGTGAAAACCTCTATGAGGCACCCGAGGATGAAGGATTCAATCTTCCTTTAAGAGTTATTCATCAGGAAAAGTTAGCAGTCTTGCCCAAAAAATGCAATCCTGTCAACCTAGGAATAGAGGAGACCCCGCATATCACATTCTATGTGGAATCACTACTATCAGAAGAGCAAGAACTCCTAGCGGCATTCCTAAGGGAAAGGAAAATAAACTTTGCATGGAGTTATGCTGACATGCCAGGGCTTGATCCAAAGACTGTGGTTCATCACTTAGTAGTGTATCTAGAAGCAAATCCAGTCAAACAAAAGCTTCAAAAAATGCATCCTCAAATCGCTCTGTTAGTCAAAATGGAGCTAAAAAAGCTACTAGATGTAGGATTCATACGACCAATAGATTGTCCAGAATGGATATCAAATTTGGTACCTATTTCAAAGCCTGATGGAGCCATTAGAATCTGCACAGACTTCAGAGATTTGAACAAGGCATGTCCAAAGGATGATTTCCTACTTCCTAACATTGACATGATAGTAGACATGACAATAGGACATGAGATGCTATCACTAATGGACGAATTTTCAGGATACAACCAGATCATGATAGCAAAATAAGATCAACATAAGACAACTCACTTGTCCATGGGGGACCTATTGTTGGAACATGATGCCATTGACTATAAAAACATAGGAGCAACATATCAATGGGCCATGACATTGATGATACGACATGATCCATAAAATAGTTGAAGACTATGTTGGCCGATATCTAGCTAAGTCGAGAAAAAAAAAGATCACATAGCAACTCTAGGTGCCATCTTTGATAGACTAGAGGAGTACAAAGTCAGACTAAATCCCAAGAAGTGTTTCTTTAGCGTACAATTCGGTAAATTGCTAGGATATATAGTTTCCATGAGGGGCATCGAGGTGGATCCAGCAAAAGTAAAAGCAATCCTCGAAAGGGAAGCACCGAAGACATTAAAGAAACTGAGAGGTCTACAAGGTAGACTCCAATCCATCAAAAGATTCATAGCACAACTGGCAGACAAGTAGAACCCATATTCTCACCTACTCCACAAGGGGGTAGCATACAAATGGGATACAAAGTGCAAAGATGCATTTAACAAAATCAAGGAATATCTATTAACACACCTTGATATTAATACCACCCATCCCAAAGCCATTTGGAGTCTTACTCGTGTATATCTTAGCCCTTTGAGCTCTCCTAGCTCAACATGATGACAACGGAACAGAGAGGGCTATCTACTACATCAGCAGGACAATTGTTGGGCATGAGTTAAACTATTCATTTATCAAGAAAGCATGCCTCACAGTAGTGTTTGCATC
>VDFB02067384.1:0-40706 GCA_007258455.2 Sequoia sempervirens
AAATAACCAAACCTTCACTCAATATCAACCCTATCCCAAACAATTCCTCTAAATCAACCTTAACAATAGTACATCCTGAACTCATTAACACTAGTGGCCTTGATCATTCTCCTTTGCAAGAAATCAAACAAACAAATACACCTTCACTTACTGTCAATTTCATCTAGAAAAACACTAATGAATTGACTTCACTAGATTTCACATCTTCCTATAAAGGAGACAACAAAATCTCTCAATCTGCAGAGTCTCACGTAGGTATGACAACTATTACCAAGCAAGATGTATATTTTTCAAAAACTACAGGAGCACCTTCTACCATAGATCAAGTAGGTGTCTTGTTGAGACTCATCCAAGATCACTTGATATACCTTCCTCACATACCTCAAAAGAAATGTTACTACAAGAATTCATTATGTTCCTATCACATAGTTCATGGTCATTCCACTAATAAATGTAAGGCCCTCCATAGTAAAATCGACAATTTTGAGTTTGGTGTTCTTCCTTATGTGGGGACACCTCACCCCTATAGTTGATATTCATTTTCACTTTGTACCTTAAATATTATCAACCACTTTGGCTCACCCTTGTCTTGCACTCAATGAGGGAAAGGGGTTAGTTAGCCTTGTCCTCGTATGTCACTTGTCATTTCCTCTTTTGGCTAGCCATTAACATTTCATGAACAAATAAAAGAAATATTAGGATGTGGAAAACATTCCTTAAGTTGGATTGCATGTGATATAATACCATTTTTCATGATGTATCTTATCAAAAACATATGACTTGGCATAGGGATTTCTGAGTAAACTCTCATTTCTTCTTCCTCCTCTTCTACTTTAAAGAAATTGCTCATAGTAACGGTGTTAGCAGCCACTTTAAAGTCGAGGCATACATCCACAGTGTGAAGCCACAATAGTGGTTTACAATTTGATGGAGGAAGGAAAAGTGAGAAAAAATAACCCCATGGAAAAACAAATTGGTTTTATGGGTTTGAATGAACCTACAAGTTTGGTCGAACCCAAAAGGGGCTCGCTTGAACTAGGGTTTGAGCAAACCCATTAATTATTGGGCCCACATTTCCCACCAAAAAAAACAAAAGGAAATGTTTATTGAAGGGTGGTTTGGTCAAACCCCCCTTATTCCTCATTCTCCACCTAAAACACAAAAGAAGCCTAAATTTTAACACTTCGAAGCTCAGGTTGAGGATAAAAATGGAGGATTATTCACAAACCCCACTAGAATTAGGTAGTCCTCAAAATGAGCTATCCAACAAATATAATTTTAATATGTTTTGGTTTTATTATGTTTTTTTTTTTTTACTTTTATTAAACATAGGTTTTTCATCAAAAATGAAGGTCTTTGTTTTGAACATGTAGAAAGATAGTATACTTTCAAAAGAAAATTGAAAAATATGAGTGCACCAGATATTGAAATCCTTGATCCAACAAAAAAAATGAATTTCTATATATACAAAAAAAGTTACGTGTTATATGGTCGCGCTATGTCTAGATTATAATTGGTTTGATTTTGAAACTTGATTAAAGAAAAAATATTGAATAAAAAACTATCTAACCAAGTGGAATCTCACTAGATATCAGAGTTACAAATCTAAATTCAAAAGAATTAGAATTTTATCCTTCATGGAAAAAAATTATGTGTTATACGATGTGCATCACTTTTTTAAAATGTTGTCTTTTGAAAAAAAATGGTTTTCATGGGAAATGGAAAAGGAAGTGCAATTCGATTCCAAAAAATTTGAAAAAATATTTTTAGAATTTATAGACAAAATATGATGAGACTCTAGTTTGCATCATGTTCAAATTCCTCGCGATTTAGCCGCTATAGGTGCCCGAATGTGAAGATTTAGTTAAAAATAATAATTTTAGTGTCCAGTTTAGCCAAAAATTGTAAACCACTATTGTGGGATCACCCCACACTTACGTTTCATTGTTTGATATCCTCTTTCTCACAATTTCCTCTATTGGAAACATTTGGTACAATGTTACCTAGGATGAGACATTGCACTTGTCCTCTCTTGGAAACAAGATGAGACCATTTTCCCTTTTCCTTTCTTGGAAGCATTAGATACAATTTTCCCTAAGATGAGACCTTGTACGAACTAAGAAAAATCCAATTGAGCACACCTTACACTATTTTTTCATTCACAACAATTTTTATATGGCCACCTTGCATAATACAACTTGCATGCCTGTGGTGCCATCCTGTTTGTCTATGAGTGTCAAGCATACGAAGTTTTACTTACCTCATGGAGCTCGAAGTTCATTTTCATTGTGGTACCTTATCAATTTATCAAGAGGTATAAATTTGGTATGGTTGAGCGAGAAGCCCATTCCAAGACATCACTTTCCCCATAGCCACCTTGTGGATTTCTCACCCCATGGACAACAAGAAGTTTCGTGGCCCCAAAGTGAGTATACTTGGGCCTTCTCACTTGGTGGACATCCATGAGTTCCATTACCCTAGAGTGAGTATGTATTTTATTTCCAAAAAAATAACCTAGATCTGATCCACAACATGTTGGACAAACGGTTGAAGCTTGATCCACCTTATTTTCATTTCTCTTCCTTCTAGTTCTTACCATTGCATGATAGAAAGTCTTGTTTTGTTATACCTTGTGTGTTTCCTTTTGCACTCATATTGACTTTACTTAGGATCTTAGATCTTGGGGGCTTGACCATCTACATTGGTACGATTGGACATATCTTGAATATCTACTTTAGTGTGAGTTTGAAGCAAGTTCATCCTCTCACTAAAGTGGGGGCTAAATGTACTGTAGAAAAAATTATTTCATGCTTGATATGGGAATAATTGATGATAAAATGGACTTAATGAGGCCTTGATTTGGTGTTGTGAGGTTCTTTACACATCCACACTAGGTCTTGACCCCTTGCAAACTAAATAAAATGCATTTATCGATGTCTTGTAAAGGTCTAAGTAAAGTGTTGTAAGATAATTTAACACTTTTCTAGACTAATGGACCTATTTTCCCCTTAATTCAACATTGTAAAACATATTTAAATGCATCATCACATCAATTTAGAAGGCTTGTAAATAAAAATTAATGTTAATCTAGTGTTGTAATGTGTCTTACACATTCACATTGGATGTTGCATATTTCTAGGCTAAGTGGACCTCATTGTAATGTTATAAAGTGTATTTAACCACACTTTCACATTGAAATTTGTGTCCCTAGCCCTATGACCCCATATTGTGCATCCTAAGGCTTGATTTGATGAAATAACTAACTAATTCATCATATAATCGTGATTTTCTTATCTCCCGATATTCCAGCTGGCAAAATGGACCCTGTGGGACCCATTCACCATTAGGGTTGAATTAGTCCCATCCAGGTGGGACCCATTTTCCCTTAAGGGCGAATGAGTCCCATTTCAACAATTTTCAGGGTTTAAGCTTAGGAAAAACTAGAATTTAAGTTTTTATTCTTTCATGTCGGCCTTAGAGATCTAATTAATGAGAAAATAAGGTGAATTTCCTAAAAATATAAATATCTAAACCCTAATTTACATATCTTAACACATTCATATTATTCATCATCTATCTTCTTCCTCAAGTCAAGCAAGTTAAGGTTTTATCATTCCAATTCATTGAGATGGAATTCTTAAACATTCAAGGGAATATTCTCCATCCATTACTGCAAAAAATAAAGATCAATCATCAATGCAAGGGTTTTATTCCATTTTTTCATGTTTCAATACTTTTTTCATTATTTTGGTTTAATTACCTAAAAGGGGTTTGACCAAGAAAAACCCCCATGCCTTAAATAATCAACAAGTTTTCCCTCTTTACATGTGATTTTTAGGTCTTGTATGTAGATTTGGGAAAGAGAAAAGGTGGAAAATTATTCATCAATTTTTCAAATCTATTCAAGGTGGTCAAAGCCCTAAAATAATTTTGGAGAACACTTACAAGTTAGACTCTACAATTTTGGATCCAACAACCTATCAGGAACAGAAAGGAAGACTGAAGGCTACAGTTTCCAACCCTAAATTTTTAGAAATTCAAAGGTAGACTAATTCACCATTAGTGGAAAATTAGTCCCACTTCTAAGCCTAAAAAATGGTTTTTGTACATCTAAATACCCAGTATCTAGAAACCTATTCTGATAGACTTTGTCAAAAACCAAACTAATTCGCCCAGAATGGGAAATTAGTCTAAGTGGGATTTTTTTAGTGTCTTATACAATATTCAATACCTCCATCCCATCCCTTTCCAACCTCCAAGTGCACACCATTTAGTTTCACTAAGTTTTGTTTCAGTTTGTTTATGTTTCTAGTTCATTTCTGCATATCACAATGTGTTTTCCAACATCTTGCATTTCTCAATTTTGGCATTAATAATCAGTAGTATTTATTAGTATATTTCATTTATTACATTAAATTTAGACATATTATATTCATATTCCATTAATATTGAGTGTGATAATTTCCCATTTTGGCCCTCCTTTCTCCTTTTAGGTGAAAACCCTAGAAGTGTAAGAAAGTCCCTTATAAGCCAAAATATTTGTATACAAAAGGACAATATCCCAAAAAAAAATTTGTTTCTTATGTGTTAGGATCTATAGGAATATTAATTCCTTTCTCTTTATTCCCACATCCTTGTCCATTAAAACCAAGTTGTTTCACAAGCTCATAATATCTCCCATAAAGTATTTCCATTTCTCTCGGGTTTGGTGGTTTTTGATAATCTATCCCATCAAAATTAATTGTATAGATTATGTATTCTTCTAAATTAGATGAGATATATGGTTTTGAGATGTTCTTTGGATTTCTCATTCACATTACCATTGGTTGTTTTTTATTTTTCATTATTTGTGGATATGATCTTATATTCTCCCATGTATGTTGGTGTGAAATCCAAGGAACCCCAATCATCTTCCAACAGTTTAGTAAGTGCATCAATGTCTATTTCATGTTCTTTTTATTCTTTTTTAACTTATTGTGTTTTACTAGATTCTAGTGCATCTAAAGGATCTCTTCCTTCTCTCTTGGCCATCAAGCAACTTTCAAGTTTGCGGTTAGTTTTTAGTGTGTAAACTTTGTTGTTATAGACATACTTCATGAAATTATATAAAGTAGAAGGAAGACCATTCATTTCATGAATCCAAGGTCTTTAGGGATAATGTGGACTAGATTTTATAATGTTTCTTTCCCCACTTTGATAGGTAATGTGATGACTCCAAGCGGTTGTTTTCCTATATTGTCAAATCCACAAATAGACAAAGAATCAGGTTTAATATCACTTTTTCTCATGTCGATCTTTTCCAAAAGGTTCACATTACACACATTGAAGGCCGAGCCATTGTCAACAAGGGTTCGTTTTATCGTGATTCGATTAACCTGGATGATTATATTGAAGGCTTCATGCTTTTTCTAAATTTTCATGGTAACTCACTCTAGTGAAAAACTATATACAATTCCATTTCATTCATTCCTTGAATTAGTATTGCTACATCATTTGAAATAGTGTTAGAAGGAATTATGACTTGCTACAAAGCCTCTTGAATCATGCTATGATAACTAGGTGATGTTTGAAGTAGTTCCCATATGGAAATCTTAGCAAGAGTACTCTTAAGGTGTTCAACAAGATTATATTCCTTTCCATTGTTTGTAGTCAAAGGAGGAGCACTAGGAAAGATTGGATTAGTAAATAGTAGTGAGACAAGAGTTGGTTGTTGTTTCCTATTGTTCTTGGTATTGTAGGTATTTGCAATGGTATTATAACTTGTTTGTTGTGAAGCATTACCATTTTCAATTGAAGTCTTATTTTTTAGTGGTTCAAGGATGAGCATAGGTTTGTTTTGAACTTGTGTTTTTTGTGAAGGAGGATAAATTATGAGTTGTGGTGTGATGGTATTAATTTCTTTGTATTTTTTTTCATCATGACAATACTTAGAACTTGGACAAACTTTGTGAGATGAAATCTTCAAGGGATTCATCTAACATGTCAAAGTCATCACTACTTAAAGGCTTGAGGGATAGGTTAACCTTTAAAAGGAAACTTGACATAACTTTTCTTTCCCTAAGGGTCTGCTTGATATTTTTGTTGGTTTTGTCTTTTATTTTTTCTTTCTAATGAATGTGTAATGTAATCTAATTTGTTTACTGATGTAATAATTCTAAAAATTTAGAATTCTAATGCTAATTATAACTAAAATATGCAATAGATTCCTTTTCCAATGTTGCTAAATTGATTAAAAATAAAAAAAAATTGAATGTAAAAACAATTTGTTTCAGACTATTACTTTTCATATTTTAGAATAGAGACAAAATTGCTTATTAGAAACCAAAAACTACTTAGAATTTTTGTTGTCAAAAGTTATACAGGGACTCATTCACACCAAAGGTGAATGGGTCCTAGTCTAGGTATTTACAGAGATCAAGAAGGCACCTAAAACACCAGAACATACCCAAAAGTCTTACTGATCAAGTTGTCCAGGGACTCATTTGCCACTTGTGATGGTGTGGAGCCTGATCAGTCTCCAAGTGGGAGATTTTTGGTGTGTGGTGACTGATCATGCTATACTATAAAGCCCATGGTATATTGTACACCTCGGCATGTATCCTACTTTTTCGCATCATCACCGAAAAAGGGAAAAATCAATGAAAAAAGGAAACATCTGATTTTGTAGAACCCGAAATCTGGAAGCTTCTAAGCTTGTTAAAAGGGGGTTCGGTTGGGTATTACAGCATGATGAAAAATGTGATTATTCGCAAGATTGTAATAGGGTTCTTCACTAGATAATAAAAGTATTGGATGGCTGCGGTTTGGTGGATGTAGCCCAAATTGGGTGAACCACGTTAAATTCTTTGTGTTATAATTTATTTTGTGTGCATTTTAGTTTCTCTATTTTATTAATTAGATCTGTGTTTAATTGTTAGATATCTACCATCTCTAACCCTAACAAGTGGTATCAAAGTGAGTTGTGTTTCGATTATCGTCTGTAGGAAGGTCTTGAGGCTGAGTGGGAGTCTCACGATTGTGTGGGAGCAATGGCAGACGAGGGTAAGAAGGTTGAGAAGTTTAATGGGTAGAACTATCAGTTATGGAAGATGTAGATTGAGGAATATCTCTATCAGAAGGATTTATGGCATCCATTGGAAGGGAAAACCAAGAAACCCATAGCAATGTCTAATGAGGACTGGGATATTTTGGATAAAAAGGATTTTGGTAGTATTTGTTTATGCCTGTCACAGTTAGTGGTATTCAATATTACAATAGCAAAGACAACTAAAGAGTTGATGGAAACCCTAGTGAAGTTATATGAAAATCCTTCCACTTCGAATAAGGTATTTCTTTTGAAGCGTTTATTTAATATGAAAATGGTAGAAGGTGGGTCAGTTACTGATCATTTGAATGAGTTTAATATAGTCACCAGTCAATTAACTTCTGTAAAAGTAAGCTTTGATGAAGAAGTTAGGGCTCTTTTGATTCTGTGTTCTTTGCCTGAAAGCTAGAATAGCTTGGTAATGGCTGTTAGCAATTTTGTTTCTAGTTCAAATACATTGAAATTTGATGATGTTGTTGGTGTTATTTTGAGTGAGGAAATTTGTAGGAAAAGCTCAGGTGGAACATCCACATCAGGAAATGTTTTGAATACAAAAAGTAGGGGCAGAACAAAGGAGAGAGGAAACAATTCTAGAAATCATGGGAAGTCACGAGGAAAATCAAAGGAAAAAAGGTCCCAATCTAGAGACAAGAGGGATTGTTGGTACTGTGGTAAGCCAGGTCATTTGAAGAAAGATTGTTGGTCTCAGAAAAATAAAGGAGACAAAAAAGAAGGAAGCAAAGAGGAAAATGTGGTAAGTAATAAATCTGATGAGGATGCTTTGATTCTTTCCCTTCATAATGTTGATGATTCTTGCGTGTTAGATTTAGGGGCTTCATTTCATGCTACCCCCCATAGAAGTTATTTTCTTGATTATGTCTAAGGGGATTTTGGGAAGGTTTATTTAGGAGATAACAAACCCTATCAGATTGTTGGAAAGGGAAGAATCAAGATTAAGTTGCATAATGAGAATCATTGGCTACTTCATGAGGTAAGGAATGTTCCAAAGTTAAGCAAAAATTTAATTTCAGTAGGGCAACTAGATGATGAAGGTTGTGTTGTTACTTTTAGTGATAAAAATTGGAAGGTCACAAAGGGTGCCTTAGTGGTAGAAAAAGGTGTGAAAGTAGGCACCTTATATCTTTGTACAGGACATACTATTGCTTCTACTTTAATTGTTACAGAAAAGGGTCAATGTTTAGGAACATTTGTTGCAGTTCAGCAGGTAGAAGATCATACAGTTGTTGTGGACTCTGAATCAGCACTGTGGCATAATAGACTTGGGCATATGAGTGCAAAAGGTATGAAATTACTTCATTCAAATAATGTTTTACCAGGTCTAAAATGTGTTAATATAGATTTCTGTGAAAGTTTTGTGTATGGAAAACAAAAGAGAGTTAGTTTTCTCAAGGATGGGAAGCAAAAGAAAGATGAGAAATTGGAGCTTGTGCATACGAATGTATGGGGACCAACTCAGGTATCTTCTCTTGGTGGCTTTCTATATTATGTTACATTCATTGATGATGCAACTAGGAAGCTATGGATTTATTTCCTTAGATAGAAATCTGATGTATTTGAAACTTTTAAAAAATGGAGAAACTTGGTTGAGAATGAGACAGGTAAAAAGATAAAATGTCTCAGATCTGATAATGGTGGTGAGTATTGCAATAAAGATTTTGAAGATTATTGTTCCTCTAATGGTATTTGTAGGCAGAAAATAGTTCCAAGGACTCCACAAGAAAATGGAGTGGCTGAGCGCATGAATAGGACAATAATGGAGCATGCACAGACTATGAGATTGCATGTTGGGCTGCCTTTAAAAATATGGGTAAAGACTATAAACACTGTTGTTTATTTAATTAATAAAGGTCCCTCTAATCCTTTGGGTTGTGGTATTCCAAATGAAGCATGGAAAGGTAAGAAGGTGAGTTACTCTTTTCTCACAACCTTCGGTTGTGAAGCATTTGCACATGTAGATTCTGAAAATAGAACCAAGCTTGATGCAAAATTAAAGAAATCTATATTTGTTGGATATGGCATTAATGAATTTGTTTATAGGCTTTGGGATTTTGAAAATCAAAAAATTGTGAGAAGCAGGGATTTCATATTCAATGAGAAAGTGTTGTACAAAGATCTATTGCTGCAGCATGAGAAGAAAGAAAATGATTATGTAGTGTTGGATGATATTCCAAACGATGATGTTTTAGTGGTTCCTCATGCTAGGCAACAATAGCAACAACAAATACCACAAACTCCTGTTAGACGATCTTCAAGGTTAAGTAGACCTCCAGAAAGATTCTCTCCCTCTTTGTATACTATTTTGTTAACTGATGTTGGTGAACCAAAATATTATGATGAAGCTATGTAGGTGGATACCAAGGTTCAATGGGAGCATGGAATGGAAGCAAAAATGGACTCCTTGCTGAAAAATTAGACTTGGGAATTATGCAAGTTACCTGTAGGTAAAAAGGCTTTACCAAACAAATGGTTTTATAGGTTGAAAGAGGAGGATGGAGGTAAGAAAAGATTTAAAGCTAGATTGGTTGTAAAGGGATTTGCACAGAAAAAAGGTATTAATTTTGATGAGATCTTTTCTCTAGTTGTTAAAATGACTTCTATCTGTATTGTTTTAAGTATTGTGGCTACTAAAGATTTGCATTTAGAATAGCTTCATGTTAAAACAACCTTTCTCCATGGTGATTTGGAAGAGGAAATATATATGGAATAGCCACAAGGATTTGAGGTCAAAGGTAAGGAAAAACTAGTGTACAGATTGAAGAAAAGTTTATATGGCTTGAAGCAAGCACCTCAGCAATGGTATTTGAAATTTGACAGTTTTATGGCTGAGGAAGGCTACAACAGTGTAATTCTGACCATTATGTTTATTTTAAGAGGTTGGATAATAATAGCTACATTATTTTATGTTTATATGTTGATGGCATGCTTGTAGCTGGGTCTAACATGGATCACATAAGTGAGTTAAAACAACAGTTAGCAAAATATTTTGCTATGAAGGATTTGGGGGCAGCAAAACAAATCCTTGGTATGAAAATTTGTAGAGATAGGAAAAATAGAAAAAAAAAATTATCTAGGCTAATTATGTTGAAAAGGTGTTGCAGAGATCTCATATGGAGAATGCAAAAGCTGTTGGCACACCTTTGCCTAGTCATGTTAAATTGACTAAGGATATGTGTCTAAAGACACAAGAGGAGGAAGAAAAAATGTCCAAGGTACCATATGCTTCAACTGTAGGCAGTTTAATGTATGCCATGGTATGCACAAGACCAAATATTGCACATACCATAGGAGTTGTTAGCAGGTATTTGATTCATCCTGGAGTTGAGCATTGGAATGTGGTAAAATGGATTCTTAGGTATTTGAGAGGTACATCCAATAAGTGTTTATGTTTTGGGGGCTCTAATTCTAATTTAAAAGGCTATGTTGACACAGATTTGGCAGGGGATATAGATATCAGGCAGAGTACAACAGGTTATGTATTTACAGTTGGTGGGACATCAGTGAGTTCGATTTCTCGATTGCAAAAGGTGGTTGCTTTATCCACCACAGAGGCAGAGTATGTTGCTGCAACAGAGGCGGCAAAGGAGATGATTTGGCTGCAACTTTTCATGGATGAGTTGGGAAAACAACAGGCTGAAAATTACTTGTATACAAACAGCCAGAGTGCTATACATCTTGCAAAGAATTATGCCTTGCATTCTAAAACAAAACACATACAGTTGAGATATCATTTGATTCGGTCAGTGTTGGAGGATGGATAGGTCAAGCTGGACAAGATTCATACAAATGTTAATCTAGCAAATATGTTTACGAAGGCAGTGCTAAGGGAGAAGCTGAGCTCCTCTTCAGCTTCGGTTGGCCTTCAAGGTTGAGTTCAAGAATAATAGAGCAGCAGGGTCCAAGGTACTTATTTCTAGTGGGAGCTGTAATTGCAGTAGTGTCATCCAGGATCAGTCTCCAAGTGGGAGACTGTGATGGTGTGGAGCTTGATCAGTCTCCAAGTGGGACATTGTTGGTGTGTGGCGACTGATCATGCTATACTATATAGCCCATGGTATACTGTACACCCTGGGGGCGGCAGCTCCTGAGAAAAATTTGCTTCCTACTTTTTTGCGTCATCACCAAAAAAGGGAAAAATCAATGAAAAAAGGAAAAATTCAATTTTGTAGAACCCAAAATCTGGAAGCTTCTAAGCTTGTTAAAAGGGAGTTCAATTGGGTATTACAGTATGATGAAAAACGTGATTATTCATAAGATTGTAATAGGGTTTTTCACTGGATAATAAAAGTATTGGATGGTTGCGGTTTGGTGGATGTAGCCCAGATTGGGTGAACCATGTTAAATTCTTTGTGTTATAATATATTCTGTGTGCATTTTAGTTTCTCTATTTTATTAATTAAATATGCATTTAATTGTTAGATATTTTCTATCTCTAACCCTAACACCACTAAAGGTGAATGGGTACTATTTTAGGGTTTTCTAAGTTTGATTTTAATTTTTCTAAGTTATTTCTATGTATATGTTGTCTCGGATCTTTAACAGTGAATTTCATAACATATTTTCTAGATATGAGGTCTCTAAATGCAAATTTTTCTATGACTAAGATGAGTAAATCTATAATGCAATTTGAATCTAAATGATTGAATGATGATTTCAATGTTAACAAGATGGAAAACTAAATCAAATTAAAAGAACTTTTTCAGATTTTTAGTGAATATAAACATGTGCAATTTTACTACAAATGCAATGTTCAGTAATGCATAATGAAGAAACCATAAATGTAATGCAAACTCAATGCAAGCTAGGATTGGGTTTGAATGCACTCTGAATTAGATAATAAGATGTTCAAAAAGGGGTTGGGTTCACAAAACTGAAACGTAGAGAAAGGGAGAATGCTATGAAGTCTAACCCCCTTTATCTAGTTAGGGTTTCATTCAAAAGATGAGATCCAAGAATCTTGAAATAACTATCAACCAAAGAGGTGAATTAAGTCAAAATTTAGGAATCTTGCATTCTTTCCTTTATATAAGGATGAGGTGGTGAGATAAACCACAACTTGAGTAGAAAGAATTAAACCAATATGCAAACCCTAATTTGAGGTATAACATATGAAATGCACAAATATAATACAAAATAGAATGAAATTTTAATTTTTTTGTAATTTCAAGAGGGAGAGAATATTGTGCACCTGACTAAATATTACTTTTTTGAATTTCTAACAGGGACTCATTTTCCACCAAAGGCGAATGGGTCCTAGTAGGCTTGTTCAGGGAGCTATGAACCTAAAACAAAAGCTTGTAAATTTTAAAATATGTTACCCTTCAATCTCTAACAAGGAATCATTCACCACTAAATGTGAATGGGTCATGTTAGGTCCTTCCAAAAATATTTGAATTTGATCTACAACTTCTAGGTCTACTTTTCTTCTTTGCTCTTTGAATTTTTTTTTTTGGATCTGGATCTACCAATAACCTGCAAGACAAATTTTGTAGCTTGTTGTTGGATAGGGGTTTGCCTTAATCAAACCCCTTGTTGGTAATTAAACCTTTAATGATGAATGAAAATCAAAAACATGTAATTTTCTGTGCAATCCTAATCTTAAGTGTGTCTAAGACTAAGATCTATGAGATTGTAAAGGAAACTATATCCAATTGTGTTACAATGGAACCCTAAATGTAACATTAACAATAAAAATTACTCACCAAAGAAGATGTATAATCCCTTTAATAAGCCACAAATCTTAATATACCTCTTGTAGGTTGTAGGCTACAAATAAGATGATTATAGAAGATGGAATCACTTGGGAAACAAGTCCTTAGGCTTGGTTGTATGTCTTTTGCATCTCCCAACACCTAGAATCCCTCATGATTCTTCATAGGCATCTATCATCAAAATTCACTAATGCTTGATCTTGGACACAAAATGAGCTTGAATACCTACAATGTTACTCCAAACTTCACTCTTGCTTGCTTCTTGAAAATGAATGCTTGATCTCATGACAATTTTGTACTTCTTAGCTTGCTTGAAATCTTCTTCTAGTTGAAACTATGTAAAATAACCTTCTATTTATACATAATTGATAATTAACCCTAAAATTCAAGTAATTCAAGCTGACATCAGATTTAGAAATGAAAATTATTAAAATCTCACCAGAATTAAATTAAAAAAGGAGGTCCCTGGACCCATTCACCACCTAGGCCGAATGGGTCCTAGCATAGATTTCTAGGACCATTCCTTCAGAGGGTGAAAGAACATCAAAAACCCATGTGGAATATTCAAAGAAAGGGGGTCCTATAGAGGGAGGACCCATTTTCCACCTAGGTCAAATGGGTTCGAACACTAATTTCTAGGACCTCAAACTTTACCAATTAAATGTTTTAAAATTTGAATTATGGGTGTCATGATAGATCTTCATAAAGTGTCACAAATAAGGCTTAAATTTGAATTAAAGGGTCAATTTACCACAATTAATTAATACTACCCTAGATAAGTGTGAAAGTTTGTTACAACACTTTACAACATTGGAAATAAGGTACAATTTAGGTGCATTTAATTTTAAAATAGACCTAGATTAATGTGAATGTGTACAACACATTGCAATACTAACCCAAGGCACAATTAAGTTAATTATATTTTAATTATTCCAAAATTAAGTGTGAAAAAGGACTACTTTTTTTTACACTACAATATGTATATATGTATATATGTATATGTATATGTATGTATGTATGTATGTATATGTATATGTATATGTATGTATGTATGTATGTATATGTATATGTATATGTATATGTATATGTATATGTATATTTATATGTATATGTATATGTATTTGTATATGTATATGTATATATATATATACATATACATATACATACATGTATATCAAGAGTAGCTCCAAAATTAAGATGTATTCTACTATATTCTATTGGCAACACAAATCTAAGACATTCATACATAGGTTGTGGACATACTTGAAATGTATAATGTAATACCCCTTGTGTAGTTGTTACTTTTCTGATACTTTGTTATGTTGTATTGTGGATTTCAAACTTTGACAATGATTGTTTCACCAGTTTGACTTGTGTGGAATGGCAGTTTAGTTTTTTTGGATGCTCATGATATTTTTTATGATGTTGAGGACATAATGATACATGATTTTTGTCTTTATCTAGTTATGTTGTTATTCTCATGTGGTACGATGTTGTGATTTGTCATAGCTTAATGCTTAGTTCTAGACATTTATGATGATGTGTTTGAATTTGAGTCTTGGTAAAAGGACAGTGTAGCATCACTCGTTTGTGAGCGCACTGCTATGTCGTGACTACCTTTCACGGTGTGCTTGTAACTGGAGATTTATATGTTACTTGATGTTGGTTTGATGCAAGATGTAGGTACTTGGCACTGACTCCACCTACATCGTCGAGTATGAGTGTGCCCTACAATCCCAATGGGTATGAAGTTGAAAATATATTTAACAAGAAATTTCCCATCTGAATCTTCCACTCTGTCATTGTGTCTGGCAATGTCATTTGTCTACGACCCCATCTTCATTATAGCATCGTCCCATTTGCAATAATTTATTTTAATCATTCAATTCAAGTTGTTTTAATTTAATGTTGTAGTTTTTTTTCTTGGGGTGTTAAGTTTATTTCCGTTCAAGTACTTGGTTAAGTTAATGATGTTCATAAGTAGTATGTTCATTTAGTTAATGTTTCAATTAAATTATTAAATTTGGATTGTTAATTTAGTATATGAATGTTGTTAATTATTTAGTTATTAAATTGATTTGTGA
Organism: Sequoia sempervirens; assembly: GCA_007258455.2. Classification (NCBI taxonomy): domain Eukaryota; kingdom Viridiplantae; phylum Streptophyta; class Pinopsida; order Cupressales; family Cupressaceae; genus Sequoia; species Sequoia sempervirens. The sequence continues at coordinate 14,898 of VDFB02067384.1, forward strand.
ATTTAATGATTTGATAATATAAATTTATGTACTTTCATTAATGAGGAATATTTTAATGTCGGCAGTGTAGGAACGTAGGTTTAAAGAAATTGTAATGAATTTTTAAAAAATCATCATGCTCTCCATGGAGCTATGCACAACCCATGAAGGTTGCCCTTTGATTTTAAGTTATTTAATTTATAATATATGTGTGCGTGTGTGTCTAGATGTGTTTGGGTGTGTTCCTTGAGTTTGTGGCTTATTGAATTTCTTTATGGGTGTGCTAAATAAATAAAAAAGCAAAAAATAATGCTAAATGTACATAGTAGTTATTTTAAAATATATTTTTGTTGTCAATTTGTGATTTATAACGATGCTAGCATAACCATATATATATATATATATATATATATATATATATATACATACATATAGATAAATATATACATATACATATATGTGTGTGTCTGTGTGTCTGTATAAGTATATAATGATATTTGTATTTTGGATAAATGTTGGATAAAAATATTTAAAATTTGCTAAATTTAAAAGATGGGTATATGAATTATATTTACAGTGTAGTTAGTTAATAGTATTGATGCAATTAAACAAATGAATTATGTGTCTAATAATCTTTGAGTTACTAGTTAGGAAAATAAAGTTTATTAAATGGATTTAAAGACATTTGGCTAGTGGAATTACAAACGTTAGATTGATGTAATAAGGGGAGTTGGTTAAAATATTTTTGTTATGTAACTTAAGTTGTAGTGGATTATTTTAAAGAATTATGAAAGAATTTCCTTGTAAATGCGTAGGTTAGTTATGTAATTAATCTCTTATGATGGATATTGTGTTTTCCTTCTGGATTTTACTTCTTTTTTTTGTTTTACTCCGCTTGTTGAGGAGATTTTATGTTTGTACATGTTTTGAGTATGTTGGGAACCCACATTGTTTATGTTGCCCTGTAGCACCCCTCCATTTTGCTTGTTTGATTGATCAGTGTTTTTATGTATGCTTCACTTCTGTTAGAACTTTGACCGCTATTTGTTAAGCGATGTAAACATTATATTTGATGTGATGGGATTTTAATTATATGTTATCATTATGGCATGTTGTGAATTAGCGTAACCATTGCTTAATTTAAAATGCTTTATGCTTCAATTATATTGTTGATGGATTAGACTTGTCAGTTTAGAATCTATATTGGTGAAGGGGACAAGATCGTATCACTCACTTGCGAGCGCCCTACGATTTCTGAGATTTTTGCTTCATGGTGTGTCTTATTATATATATGTATATTGCATGTTTGACATACTCTTGACTTGCAGGTTTATAGGTAACTGAAATCGACTCCACCTGGCTTCACAAGTTTGAGCATGTCCATTGACCAATGGTAATTGATTGGGAGATAGTAGCTAGATTTCCGTGTCAAGTCGTCACCCTAGTCATAGTTGTCGTCTGGTTTAGCGGGTTTGACTTATATTCGTTCTTCTCTGGTTAACTAATCCTTTCCTTATTTTAATTATTTTCCTTATTTTAATGATTGTTAAATAGTAGATATAGTCTAAATGATGATTTAATGTATTTAGTTTCAATATTGAAATGCAATTTATTCCATTTGTTATTTTGATTTAAATTAATTAAATAATTCTTTAGTTATTGATGGATTTAATTAATGAATAAAATTAGATTGAGTTTATTAATTAATTAGATTAATAGGGATAAATTTAAATGAAAGAGCTATTTTGACTTTATTGTATATTTAGATTTAAAATTAAAATGGAAATGAAAATCATATTAGAGATTTGATTTAGATGATAATAAAAAAAAATGGAAATGTATTTAAATGTCACACTTTGAGATTTTTGTTTTAAATGAAAATTTGAATTTGCATAAGATTTCAATTTGAAAATAAAAGTGTTTTAAAATTTTAAAAATGAAATATCCTCCAATTGATATAAAAATTAGTAAGTGGGCCATTTTAGGGTTTTGGTCAAATTTGGGGAAAACCCTATGTAAGGAGATGAGACTTCATTTTTGTGGGAAAAATTTCTTGGTTTGTTTTTGGTGGAGAGCTTGGTGGTGGCTAAATTTTGGAGTTGAAGGAGTGCTTGGATTCTCCATTGTTGAAAGCTTCAAATTGGGGAGAAAACACAATGTTCCTTCCTTCCTCTTTTCTCCTAATCTCTTGCTTCATTTTGAAAGGGTTTAACATTTGAAATGTTGTTTTAGATTCATAGAAGAATCCATGGAAATGCTTTCAAACTTACAAATTTGTAGATAGATTTAGAAATGAAAACCAAAACAAAACTTACACAATGAAATATGAGGAAAATCAAAAGAAATCTCTATTTCAAAACTAGATCTTCAAACCCTTTTGTTGTTTTAGAAAATTAATTTTTGTCCTTGCAATTTATAGAGATTATTTGCACAATCTCACTAAAAATGAAGAATCTGGGTATATATATTTGTAAATATACTTATGTATTTAGATACATAAATATATTTACAAATATATATACAAATAAATTTGAATTTATTTGAAAAAAAATTTGGGTTCTTGAAAAAACCCAGAAAAAACTTGTATTTTTTGCCACTATTAAAAAACACAGGAAATAAAATAATATTTTTTTAGTTGCTGTGGGGTGGGAGGTCAAACCCCACCGCCACCATTGTCGCCGCCCATGGGAGGCAAGCGGTGTGCTTAGCACATAGACCGCTGCCCGCAGGGAGGCGGGCTGTGCGCTGAGCACACAGGCCACCACCCATGGCGGTGGCGACATGTGTGCTTAGCACATAGGCCGTCGTGGGAGGCCGGGCTTGCGTGCCCTAAATGAATTCGCTTTTTTTTTTTCACTTTTAAATATTTTATTATATTAAATATTATTTAATAATATATATATTATATAATAATATATATATAATATAAATATATATATATAATATTAAATTTATATTTAAATAATAATTGATTTAAAAATATATATATATTTTATATATTTCATTTATGAATAAATTAGTAAGTTCAATTAAATTGTTTTATGGGGAAATTGAAATATTTAAATAAATAAATATACATCTTAAATATATATACATTTAATATATGTATTTTTAGGAAATTATACATTTAATGAATAAGGTATTTTGGTAGGAATGAGTTTTTAATTAATTAATGGTTCTAAGTCGAAATAAGTTTAATTTATTCTAGATAAATGCTTTAATTTATTAAATGTTTTGATATGAAAATAATAGTAAACCTAGAATAAGTAAACTGATTTAAATGTTAATCGAATGACTTCATTATTTAAATGTTTTGATTATGATTATAATTGTGAAATTGAGAGTTAATGAAGGATTTATTTTAGTCAAATGACTTTAATTATTAAATTGCTTAGATCACGAAATTTATTTGTGAAACTTAGAACTAATGATTAGTTTTTTAAGTATTTCAGTATTGTGAAATGAAATTGGTGTATTTGATTCGAAAATTGTAAGTGATGAAAATTGTGATTGACTGGATTTAGGAAATATGAACATTAGCTTATTTAATTGATTGAAATGCTTTTAATGTTTATTCGTTCTTTCTTGAGGTGGGAAGTATAGAGTAAATGTTTTGAAGTCTTCCAGATAAGGGTTCGTTTATTGTTTTGGGTTATCATTTTGATAGTCAACCTTTGGACTCTTGGGGGGTGGTGCGTCAAATCTTATCCAATGTTAACCTGGTTATTGTGAACGGGATGTGAGGACTTAAGGTCCTATATAGGAGTCATTCTCCTTAGGTTGCACGTGTGTACCCTTGAGTGTAGATTTACTCCATGAGTTGTCTTAGAAGAGTGGCTTGTAATGGGGGCCAACACACAAAGTGGTGTCAGGGAAACCCTTAGCAAGTTGGTTAATTCAATGATAACTAAATAAAATTTTAGAAGCTTAGGTTGCATCAAACATTAAACAAGATTAATTATGCCTCACTCATGGACCCAAGGGCTTGTCTAGACTTGGGATGAGACGGGAAGGCCTGGAACAGCAAGGTCATCTATCTCATCTCCATGAGAGGTATTTGACTCCGCGTGAGTGAGCATGGGTGCCGGGATTTTGGTAGAGGCCACCAGGATAACCCATGGTGGGGGTCAGAGCCTAGGAAGATTCCCAGAGGATATCCCTTGATGAGCTATGTGATGACACTCTTCCTAGTCAATAGTTTGTTCTTGGTCTTGGTGACTAACTCAATCTATTATATGTTTGGAAGCAATGTAACCTATGTTAGTGACGTGAGAGTCGTACTAGAGTTGTTCATTTGACCATCCAATTCATGTGATGTGTACTTGTGTTTATTTTGTATCAGTTTTGTGTAGCCTATGTCTAGAGGTAGAAGGTCTTGCCTAGGAATCCTTATTACTATCTCCTAGCATGGGGGGTGAGCCTTCAGGTATCACATGGTTGGGTGGAACATGCACCATAATCCATTGAGTTGGCATTGTTCATATGGATGAGATTTCTAGATGGAGAGCTCGTGGGACCTAGTTCTGCATACTTTATTCTTCCAATTATTATGTAATTGATACCCCTCTTGTATCAAAGTGGAAATTGTAAATGTAATCCTTATATTTTGGATGTATCTCATTCAGGCAATGAGCGTTGTAATCATATTGTAAAGTATATTATTGGGATCACATGGAATGCTTATGTATCTGATTTAATTTTATAATGTGTGAAATGTATGAACAATTAATTGTTAAGAAATATTATGTAATGTTTTTATTTCATGTTCATGTTTGGATTAAAGTAAACTCGGTCTCGTAGCCTTAGGGATTGTTGGCAGTACGTAGTAAACTTACTTGTTATTGTACTTAAACAAAAAAAATTATTGCATTTGACTAGTAGATTGCAACTTTCCCTAGGGTTGCATGGCGGGGCATTACATGCCCTCACTTGGTAGTTGGTTTTAGATTTCTAGAGGCAGTGGGATAGAGTGATGTATGTTGAATATTTATGTGGTTAGTCCCTTGTGGATTGTTGGTTATTTTTTGTATCCTGCTTTTATGGGTGTACCTAGTTTGATGATTTCTTTCCTTGGATTATGGCTTGAGCAAGAAGGTTATGCCTCACACATGATTGTGGCTTTTGTGGTTTTTAGTGATTCATATGCTTTTGTACAACCCTTATTTTTGTTTTTTTTTTTTTGGTGATAACTGGGAGAGTGGCTCATCACAGAGACCAACACAAAAAGGGGCAGCCTAGATAACCCATGAATGAGTTGGTTAAGCAAGTAAAAACCTAATAAAACACACTAGTGGGTTTGGGTAGGTTAACATTAACTAAAGATAAGTCAGATACATCGTACACACCATTAGTGCTCTCACAGACTAAGGGTGGGCTGAGAAGGCCATGGTCAGAAAGTTTGCTACCTCATCCTCATGAGTGGCTAGCAGTCCCGCACGTGTCACCCTATGGGTTTGATGCCTAGTGAGGGGCAGCCAAGATAACCATAGATGGGGATCAACGTCATTTGAGAGGAAGCCAAGATAATCCATAATAGGGTCATACGGTGAAACTCTCCCATAGTACCCCTTGCCATTATCCTTGCATGTCTCTGGAGGCAATCATCTTATAGTAGTCATTGATGTTGTTGATCGTTATGTTCTACATGCTTATCTATGGTTTTTTCTTGTGGTCATTCTTCTTTCTTGGCTTTGTTGTAGGTCTTTCTTGTCTACTCCTAGCATAGGGGGTGGGCCTTTGGGTCCACATGGTCAGGTGGAACGTGCTACACACCCTGTTGGGTTCCCTTTCAGCGTTCATGCAACACAATGTTACACTGATGTAGATTGATCCAAATTCCTCCATATATTCAGATGTATATTCTTTATTTCTATCATGCTCATGTATTTGATGTACTACTCGCATGTTGTGTTGGGAAAAAATGATGTAAACTTAGGTTATTGAATGATGTAATGTAATGGAAACCAATGTAATGCATAATTGTATTGTTGTACTCCTTATGTGATTAGTGATTATGGTTGTCATCATTTTGTTGTGTTGTATATGTGGAACTATGCTCCTTTGTATTCTCATGATTATAATATATTTTTATGGTCATTGAAACTGAAATCATCTTGATTATGTTTAGTTTTCACATGTGAATGCTTCTTAATGATGGAATTATAATGGATGTATTGTTTTGTTAATAAAAGTTTTGTCATGGTTTATAATGCAACTTGGAAATTCATTTTTTTATCATTGTTATGGATTTAGGTTATGTAATTTCTTCACGTCTACCCCAAAGAACATAGATTGTAAGTTCATCTATTTAAATTGATTGTCATGCATTAAAACTTAATGTACATTTTACATCTATGTTAACTTTAAAAAAATAAAATTGTGTGGTATTTTTTCTCTTAGTTGTCCTTTGGGGTTCGCGTGATGGGGCATTACAACTTGGTATTAGAGCTAGGTTTCCAAACATTGGGTTCTCTAGGTAGTCTGAGCCCACTAGGAAACCTTTGCATTTAACTCTAGATCTCACATGCTCCCCTCTAATGTTTTGCAGGAATATTCCTTAGGGTAGAGGTTGTGGCCATGGAAGAGCCTAAGGTGGTGGCCACAAATCCAACCACAAAAGTTCATCACCTTCAAGATCCCATGGTTTAGAACGTGAGGAACATCAAAGTTCCCAAAACAACCTAAGAGGAAGAGGTCAAAACCCGAAGTAGGCAAGTCTTGAAGGAGAGAAGTTGTGACACCTTCTTGAGGATATTTTGGGTTATTTAGGCACTAGGCCATATGAGAAACTAACAAGTGGAAAGAGAAAGAGAGATCATCGAGATGAGGGGAATTAGCAATAGAGCACTTGATTCCATAGTAGCGGGTCACATGAGAGACTAGAGGCAAATATTTGATGGTTATAGTGGGGGTCTAGAGGAAAAAACATGGTTGATTGATTTTGACTAATGCTTTGCTATGCATCCTTATGGTAGTAATACTTAGGCTAGGTGTACCATCATGCATCTCATGGGCTTTGTATCCACTTGGTGGCAACTAGAAGAACAAAAATTACATCTTGAGATTGATCAGCATGGTGACTTGGGAGTTATTTATAGAGAGATTCAGGGCCTATTTCCTTTCTAATCACTGGAGACAGTGTCAGGAAGATGAATTCCACGAGTTGAGACATGGAAATTTTCTTTGAGCAATATTAGGACCACTTCTATGAGCTCAAGCAATATGCAGGAATCAGTAACGATGAGGCTATGCTAGTTCAACACTTTGTCAAGAGCTTAAATGGCCAAATTAGTGGAAGATTATGAGTCTTTGAGCCAAATATGATGGAGGTAGTTGTTGAAAAGGCTCATCTTGTGGAGGAAAAATTTTAAATACTTTGGGAGGTCACATAGGAGTTTAGATTGGCTATGCCCATCATCGAATTTTGGTTCTGAGGTGAGAAGCCTCAACCTATAGGCTCTTCCAAGAGTCATCATGTGCCCTCAAAGGGTGGTCAATAACAATAGCAATAGTCACAGCCTAAGCACAACAATTCTTAGTCTGAGTAGAGTGGTAGATCTCAAGCCAAGAAGAATTGGAATTAGAAATGAGCTCAGCAGAACTATTTTGAGTATCCTGCATAGAGTACATAGTCGGCACCTAGTCGAGGTAGTTTATAATAGTCAAGTGCACTGTCTAGTGGAGGAGCTTCTAGTCGGGGCATAGGTTGTTTCTCATATGGTCAATAGGGACATATTTTCATACAATTTCCACATAGGAACACTACGGGTTTTAGTCAAAGACCAACCACTTCTAATCCAACAGTGAGCAATGTGAGCAGATCACACTCAATTTTTGTGTCGGTTGACAACTGCCAAGCTTAACATCAAGGCACTATAGTTGAGACATCAAGTTTGTTACATGGAACTAGTATTTCCATTATCTTTGATTCCATATCATCAAATTCATTTATATCTCGTTCAATAGTTGAGCATTAGCGCAAGGCAAGGTATTAAGTGGCAAGTTGAATTGGCCTCTAAGGAAAAGGTAGCAGTTGAGTCACTCGTTTAGGTTTGTAGTTTGAAAATTGGGTCACTTGTGACTATGGTGGACCTCTAAATCCTACCTCTTGTATCATATGATGTTGTTTTGGGTATGGACTAGTTGAGTGCTCACCAAGCTATAATTGATTATCGTCGCAAGGCTATGTGTTGTGTGGATGATTCAGGGAATGAGGTTGACATTGTTGGAATACAGAGACCTATCTCACTGTAGATGATCTTGGCCATGCAATTCAAGAGATTTTTATGTCAGGGTTGTTAGCTGTTTGTTGTATCAATCAATGACTTGGATTTGGGGGAGATTCAAGAGGTGTCATTAGACTACTATCCTCTCCTCAAGGAGTTCTTAGATTTTTTTCCAAGTGAAATTTTTGGGATGCCACCAAAGCATGACATCAACTTCAGAATTGACCTTATACATGGAGATAAACCTATATCTTAGGCTCCATACTAGATGACAACACAAGAACTTCAGGAGATCCATTTTCAATTAGGGGAGCTATTAGAAAAAGGGTTCATTCATTCTAGTGTTTCCCCTTGGGGAGATCTAGTAATATTCGTGAAGAAGAAGGATGGTTCACTCTATTTGTGCATTGATTACATACAACTTAATAAAGTGATGGTGAAGAATGGGTACCATTTTTCAAGAATTGATGACTTGTTCGATCAAATAAATGGGGACCAAGTATTCTCCAAGACTGATCTTAAGTCTGAATACCATCAATTGTAGATAGTCAAATCTGATATACACAAAACTACATTTCGTACTCATTACAAGCATTATGAATTCACTATTATGTCATTTGGGTGGACAAATGCAAGTATTAGTTTTCATGAGTTTGATGAATGGAGTTTTCTAAACCTACTTGGATAGATGTGTTCTCATTTTCCTTCATGATATCTTGATCTACTTGAAAACAATCAGAGTAACATGAGGAACACATGAGACAGGTGTTGAATTTTTTGAGGGACAAAGAGTTGTATGCTAATCTGGCCAAGTGTGAGTTCTTAAATACTAAAGTAAAATACTTGAGTCACATCATCTTTGGTGAAGGTATCACTGTGGATCCTTCAAAGATCCAAGCCATTGATGATTGGCCAACACCAAAGAATGTTCTTGAGATTCACAATTTTATAGGTTTAGCGGGCTACTATTGGTGGTTCATTCAAGGTTTTTCGAGGATTGCATATCCCATCACTTCTCTTCAGAGGAAATAGAAGAAATTCATTTGGTTTGAATAGTGTTGGTTAGCTTTCTAAACCCTTAAGGAAATTTTGACCAGCACAAGGATCCTAGCAGTTCTTGATCCTACTGGGGATTTTGTGGTGTGTATTGATGCTTCCTTGGAAGGCTTAGGAGTTGTTTTGATGGAAGAAGGTTGTGTGATTGCATATGAGCTCAAGGATCATGAGCTAAAGTACCCCATGCATGATTTGGAGTTAGCCACAGTTGTGCATGCCCTTGTGAGATGGAGTCACTTCTTATTAGGACATCGGTTCAAGCTTCATAGCAATCATCGCAACTTATAGTATATCTTTATGCAGCCAAACTTGAATTCTAGGAAAAGAAGATGGATGAAATTTCTTTGCAAATATGATTTCGAGGTTAATTACATCTAGTGAAAGGAAAATGTAGTGTAAAATGCTCTAATTCAGAAAAGACATGAGATATTTGCAGTGACTCTTGATGTAGATTTGAGGAGCCAGATCCTCATAGCACTTCCCACAGATAGCTGGTATTAGGAAGTGAAGATATAAATTGAGTTAAATAGAGCTTTGGAAGGAAAATTTGTAGGTTACTCATTGGAATCAGATGGTTTTTTGTAGTATTTGGGTTGTATGTATGTACCTCCTGTAGGGGGTCTCCGTACCCTAATTATGACTGAGGCACATCAAACTCCCTATTCTACTCATCCAGGAGTTAAGAAGATGTATGTGGACCTATGTTCACTATACTTTGGGCTAGCATGAAGAAGGATATTGCAAATTTTTTGGTGAGATGTTTGGAATTTCAGAGAGTTTAGGAAGAACACCAGTATCCTGTAGGCCTTCTATAGCCTCATCTCATTCCAAAGTATAGTGAACTAGCCAAAATATTCATCAAAGACATTGTTTGACTACACATAATTTTGTGAAGGATTATTTCTAATAGAGATCCAATTTTCACTTCTGCATTTAGGACATCCTTCCAGTGTGCCTTAGGGACCCAGCTGAACTTCAATTTTGTATACCATCCAGAAATAGATGGTCAAACTAAGAGGTTCAACCAGGTTCTTGAGGACATGCTATGTATGTACGTGATGCAACAACAGTTACATTGGGAGGAATATTTACATCTAGTGGAGTTTTCCTACAACAATGGATATCATATCTCGATTGGCATGCCTCCCTTTTAGGCATTATATGGAAATCCTTGTCGGACCCCATTCAGTTGGGACCATCTTGAGGATAGAGTTCTTGTTGGACCCAAAATGCTTCAGGATATGTAGCAATAGGTTGCTCACATTTCAGAGCATTTAGTAGCAGTGCAAGACATGTAAAAGAAGTATGTTGATGCAAATAGGGTCGACCGTCAATATTTTTTTGGTGATTGGGTCTTCCTGTGAGTGCATCTGTGAAAGAGTTCAATCTATTATGGGAAAGGCTCTACGCTCACACCTCATTTTGTGGGACCATTTGAAGTATTGGAGAGAATTCTCCCCATTTCTTATCGCCTAGCATTGTTGCCTAGTCTATCATGCATACACGATGTGTTTAAGGTTTCTATACTTAGGCCTTATTATCCAAATGTTTCTCATGTGCTTGATTGGAATGCACTATAGTTTAAGGATGGGCAAATGGAAATAAATCATGTGGTCATTCTACAGCATAGGAGACTCACTCTCAGGGGGAAAGAAATTGAATAGGTGTGGGTCCAATGGGACCCTAATGATGAGACTTCAATGACATGGGAGGATGCTTCTTGCATTAGAGTCATTTCCTTACTTGTGTAGATTGGCAATTTAGTTTGTTTGGATGCTCATGATATTGTTTATGATGTTGAGGACATAATTATACATGGTGTTTTTCTTTATTTGGTTATGTTATTATTTTCATGTGGTACTATGTTGTGATGTTATAGCTTAATTCTTAGTTTTAGACATTTATGATGATGTGTTTCTAGTTGAGTATTAGTGAAAGGATGGTGTAAAATCGCTCGTTCACGAGCACCCTGCTATGTCACGACTACCTTTCACAGTGTACTTGTAACTGGGGATTTATATGTTACTTGACATTGGTTTTATGTAGGATGCAGGTACTTGGCATCGAATCCACTTGCATCATCAAGTCTGAGAGTGCCCTATGATCCCAACAGGTATGAAGTTGAAAATGGAGTTGATAAGAAATTCCCCATCTGAGTTTTCCACCACGTCATTGTTTCTAGCAGTGTTGTTTGTCAACAAACCTGTCTTTGTTATGGTATCATCTCGTTTGGTGTCTTTTATGTTAATCATTTAATTAATGTTGTTTTAATTTAATGGTGTAGTTGTTGTTATTGGGGTGTTAAGTTCATTGTTGTTCAAGTACTTGGTTAATTTAATGATGTTCAAAACTATTATGTTGATTTGGTTAATGTTTCAATTAAATTATTAAATTTGGATTGTTAATTTAGTATATGAATGTTGTTAATTATTTAGTTATTAAATAAATTTGTGAATTTAATGATTCGATAATATAAATTTATGTACTTTTGTTAAGGTGGAATATTTTAATGTTGGTAGCGTAGGAACGTAGGTTTAAAGAAATTGTAATGATTTTTTAAAAAATTATCATGCTCTCCATGGACCTATGCGTAGCAGCCCAAAGGTTGTTGTGTGCAACACATGGAGGTTGCTCTTTGATTTTAGGTTATTATATATATGTGTGTTTGTGTGTGTGTGTGTGTGTCTGTGTGTGTGTGGGTGTGTGCATTGAATTTGTGGTTTATTGAATTTCTTTATGACTGTGTTAAATAAAAAAAATAGCAAAAAACAATTATACTAAATGTATACAATAGTTATTCTAAAATGGATTTACGTTGTTAATTTGTGATTTATAATGTGTGCTGAGAAAATGGCCCCTTGTCATTTGCATGGCCTTTTAGGTCTTGTTTCATGGTTTTGGAACTATGTTGCAACATGGCTTGAACATGCTTACTTACGTACTAAAACTCAAAGAACAACATCTTTTTAAGGTGTTGTGAAGTGTTGTAAGACATTTCTACATTCTTCTAGACTCTATTAATTACAATTCACCTAAAAATCATGTTTTCATTCATCAAGAAGTCCTATTTTGAAGTGGTGTAAAGTCTTGTACCAAGATTTCACGCTTTTCTAGGCACATCTTGACTATTTATCCTTTTCACATGTTTTATTTGGCCCCTTTATGCTTTCATATGCTTAATTAAGTGTATTTTTTAGTATTATCCCAAAAAACAACATTAAATACAACATATTTCTTGACACTTTTTTTAGGTCCTATGTGGGACCCATTCACCATGGGTGGCGAATGAGTCCTCCTTGGCCCCAAATTTAAAATATTTTAAATTTCCTTTCAGGATTTTATTCAAAAACACTTGATGTTAGCCTTTGATGAGGTATGAATGGGTAACTAAGGCACAAGTGTGTATAAATAAGTGATTTTCACCTCATTTTACATCTCCTATAATCTCCTCACTAATTCAAGCATTTCATCTCATATTTCAAGTATTCAAGCATTTTACAACATCCTTTCAAGCACTATTCACGCACTTTGAAGCAGCCATTGAAATTACTTCAAACTTGCATCATCAAGGGTTTGGTAAGTTGATAGAAATTGCATGTTGTTAGTTTATCATTCTTTTGCATTTCTTTATTTTATTAAAGGTTTGATTACCAAAATGGGGTTTGACCAAGGAAAACCCCTATTCACTAAACTTAAACCATTTTTCCTCTATTGCATGTTTGTTTGTAGACATATAGGTATGCAGATTTGACAAGATTTTTGGTGTTGAAAATTGGTTTACAAGTCAACTAGGTGCTTCAAGTCAACTTAAGTCTATTTCAAGCTTGGGGAAGGTTTTATGTTTGTTTTCTGCATAATTGACTTCAGCAACCCGACAAGCAATGATTTCCAGATCTAGTGTTATAAAGTTGTCTCCTAATTTTTAAAAAAATTGGGAGACGACTAATCCTCCATTTTTTGTGAATGAGCCCCACCTTAGGACTGAAAATCTGATTTTTTTCAGATTCTCGATCCCAAGAGACAAAAACTTGCTTCCAATAGTTTTTCACCAGGAGGAGGACTAATTAGCCACCCTAGGTGAATGAGTCCCATTGTGAAAAATCAATAATTTTAATCAGTATTAAGAAAAATCCATATTCATCACACTTCATCTAGGTGCACTCAAATTCATCATGTTCCTTTTTGTTCTGCATAATTTATTCATTTACTTCATTATTTGCATATCATAGTGTGTTTTCAAACATAGCTTTAATTTAACTTTTGCATTCATTTTCATCCATTAATATTAGTCAATTGCATTTATTTAACTTCATTTAGGTTAGACAACATCACACATAACATTATTTGAATGAACTAGTTTGCATTTTTGGCCTAATTCTCTCCTTTTAGGTGAAAAACCCTAGAAGAGTTAGAGAAGTCTTAAGAGCAAAAAATCAAGGGTTCATTTTGGTGAACCCGAATTTTGAGCAATTTTCATTTTTCATTTCATTTACATATTACATCCTATTTTTCATTTGCATTAACATTCAATAAGTACATTTTTTTTTGGCATTTTAGGACATTTTATCTTGCATTAGTGAAAGCTTCATTTAGATTTCATTTTTACATTGCATCTCATTGAAAAAACTAAAAATATACATTCTGCATCATTTGTTACATTCTTTAGGACATTAAAATCATCTTAAAATTTCTAAAACAAAAAACAAAAAAAATTACACGCTGGGACTCATTCGCTACCCAGGAAAAATCAATCCCTTTGCACTTGTTAAACAAAATTTTAGCACTTTTCTAGAATTTGTCTACATTTTTTTTTATGTAGTTAGATCTCAGTTACAATTAGCATTATTTTTGTTATTTTCATTTCAAACTCTTTGATTAGCTTACATTTACATTCACCCCTCCTTTGTGGTACTTGCATGAGTTTTTGGTTCCCCGTTGATAATACTTTGGTGAGAAGAACTTCTAGAATCATGGCTTCCCAAGATAGCACTTTTGTTGTTGACCTTGGGATCTCACGAGCTCCTACTCCTATTATGGAAAATGGTGCATTAGGACTCTACAATACCACTTCTACATGCCTTCACCTTTCCATCTAATGAATGTTGACAACCAAAAAACTCTCTTCCTCAAGACAAGGTCATTAGTATTCATGAAGAATTTGCACATTTACAATAATAATTGTCACTTGAAAACATTTCCCAAACTACCATACCTACCATTGATAATCTTAATCGTTTCATTGAAAGTGATGAAGAATATTTTTGATATTTACAATAAACATTCCACTTCTAATACCCAATCCACAACCATTCATGTGAGCCAAGGAGGAGCTCAAGTTCCTCCCCCTTCAACCATAGCTTCCATACCAACTCATAACAATCTACAAGTCCATACAACTATGCATTAGGCTACTTCTTTCCCAATTTCCATTAGCATTCCTACTTCTCTTATGGCATCACAAGTCCCTTCAACCAACTTCACACCTCATAGTATTCCTTTCACTTCACATCATATCACCTACACTCCATCACCATTTTCCCTTCCACCTCAACCCACATACCATGATCCTCTTCGTAGACTACTCCTTACCACCATTTCATCTATGCAACATCAACTTTCCACCATTAGCTAAGGTCAATCCACTCCACTTACATATCATGTCTATAGTATCCCCTTATCCTTAGAAATTTTTCATACCCCAATGCAACAAGGGATAGAAATGCACCAGTTTGAGAAATATGGAGGAAAAGAAGACCCTTTCAACCATGTTAATTCCTATATAGCTTTGTGTAGTGACTTTTTCCTTGATGATAAACTGTTATCCAAACTATTTCCAAGGACCTTGAATGACACTACCTTAGAATGGTTTTCCAACTTGTGTAATCATTCCATTCGTTCATTCAATGAATTGGTGGATGCTTTCATAAGTCACTTTCAAGTTCACATGACACCTAAAAATACAATGGCTAACCTTATGTGATGTAGACAAAACAAAGATGAAAAAGTAATGGATTTTATCTCATGATACCAATTTGTGTATGCTCAAATTGATGTCAAGATTACTGATGCACATCTACAAAAGATGTTTATCAAAAACTTGCACACACACCTTCAAGATAAATTAATAACTATGAAATTCCCTTCATTCATGCATTTATGCACAACCTTGTGTGAATACCATAATTCAGTTTCAAGTCATGATTCCAAAAACTTCTAACGAAGCAAACAAACCTCAACACAACAATCAAAGCCAGAATAACCAACAAAACTTCTGCAAACCAAATAGAGGTCTTTTTCAGTTTAATCCACCTCCTCAACCTCAACTGCAACCAACCCAACCTATTCCAAATCAAGTGGTATTTGTTAAAGCAACGATGCCTTATACCTATGGGGACCCAAATATATAGTTCACTCCCCTACCTAATACCCTTCATAATAAAATGAACCAATTAATTCAGCAACGCCTGCTAACTTTGCCACCCATTTGACTGCTTGATCCAAACCAACCTTTACCACCCACCTTCAAACCTAATGCTTATTGTCATTTTCAATTCCAGAATGGACATGACACTGAAGACTACACACATCTAAAATATTTAGTTCAATACCTCATTGATTCAGGCCATCTATCCATTATGGGTGTTAATCATCAAGGAAATAAGTTTGTTGCACCCCCTAACCAAAATTTGCAAATTTTCACTAATCCCATGCCCAAACATACTACCTCCTTTTTCAAGGCTAGCGAACCTTTAGCCACTGATGTAATGACTATTGATACAAATAATGAACAACATGATACACCTCCCCCTATTACTACGGAAAGTATTATGGATGAGCTAGTAGCTACGATAGACGTTATCCCTCGTAAGGGCCAAACCACTAAATTTTGTGATATTACCTTTTCTTCTAAATATATACTACAAAAACTTCCTAATGGTCCTCTTTACATAGCTAGAAGAATCTATAATAAGCCCACTAAAGGGATATTAATAGATCTCACTTGTGGAGAGAACATGATCATAGAAGAGTTTCTAGTATTACATGAGCTATATCAAGATGAATATAATAAATCAATTGCATGGATTAAGACACATACTGGTTTTGCATGTGCCCTACGATTAGATCGATCATGCTACCCTTACAAATAGGACCTAAAAATTTGGAGGTAACGTTTTCAATTCTTCCATAATGTCACCAATTTTGTTTGTGACTAGGCCACCCTTGGCTTTCCTCAATGAAAGTGGTATCATCAATTGTTCACAAGTGTTTGAAGCTTCCACATGACAATGAGATAATCACCATACACAATAGTGGCTTTAATCCTTTATCTTGCAAAGGTAATTTTTCCTTAGAATCCATTTGGCCTAGTACACCTATAGAACCTATCACACCTCGAAAGGACTTCTTTTTCATTCCTTATCAAAATTTTAAAGCCAAAAAGATAGTTGAATTGTCTCTTTGTAACTCATCCCCATCCACTTCCATACCTCCTATCATAGATGAAACCATGCTTCAACCTGAGTCTGACATTGAGAAAACCATACAACCTCCTAAACAACCACCCCTTGATACTTTCCTGCCATCATTTAAATGACCAAGGGAAAATGAAATCACTCTTGTCATGCCTCCTTGCCTTAAACAAATGTATAAAGCTAAAGAGAACTAAACACAACCATGGTGATATGGAACGAAGGCTTCATTGTCATCTCCTTGCTCGTCAATCTTGCATAGAAGAAGAAAAAGAAAATCAACGTTTACCTTTGACTAAAGTAAGAGATGACCACCCTCCTTCTCTTGACCTACCACATGACAATCTAGTGCAACCTTCTCAAAAAATTGAACCAATCCAAAAACCTCCACTTTTGATCAATCTATTCTTAGAAATAACCCTTCATCCTCCTGTTGTCATTAATCTTGATGATGATGATGATGATGATGTGACGATTGCAAAAATAGTTGAATAAATGCATAACAATTTAAATTATTTATTTTCATCTACAATTACCTTAAAATTAATACATCCTCTTCACCAAGTGAAGAACCTGGTACGACTCCTAGTTCAACACTTTCAATTCTTCTTTTGGACAGTCAACCACCCTCACATTACACTGAACATGATTGAGAGGCGGATGACCTGTTAGATGGTTGACTTGCATTCACCTAACTAGCCTATTTTCTTTTAACTTTTTAATTCTCCTTTTCATGTATGGTGTTCCCTGGAATCGTGTGTTTGATATTCCCTCTCTTCATACACTTCTTCTATTTGTATCTCTCTTCTTCTATATTTCGTATATTGTCTTTTTTGCTTCTTTTGGTTTTGTGTTTCCTTTTTTGGGACGACACAAAGCGTAGAGATGCCCTATGTCTCTTCCATGTTGACCCACAATTTCTTTGTCTTTCTCTCTTGTTGTTCTATGTTCTCCTTTTGGGGATGATGCAAGGAATTGAGAGCGAAATGTCTCCTTCATGTTGACTAAAAGTCATTTTTCATTTTCTTGTGTTTTGCTTGTGTTTTCCTTTTGAGTACAATGCAAGGAATTGAGACCACAATGTCTCTTCCATGTTGACCCAAAATGGACTTTCGTTTTCCTTTTTTTTTTCTCTTTGTGTCTTTCTTCCAGTTCTATGTGCTTTGGGGAATGATGATAGTTTCGAGCTCTTTCATAAAAACATTGCAGCAATGAACATACTAACCCAAAATCCATATATCTCTTATGTTTTTAGTGTGTCTTCTTTTCTGGGGGGCAGCTCCCTTTCTTTTTTTTCATTTTTTCTTGACATGACAGTACCTAACTTTGAAATATATGACTTGGCATAGAGCTTTCCAAGTTCGCTCTCATATCTTGTTTTCTTTTTGCATTCTCTTATCTTCTCTCATTTAAATGAATTTCTCATAGAATGATGTGTAGCAATTCCTTTTAAGTGGGGGGCATACATTAGCATAATTCATTTGCATTCTTGGTTCCTAGTGCAACCTTGTCATTTATACGACGTGTTTGTCACTTTGTGGATGACATTGGGTGTGATTTCCTTCATAAGTGTGATCTTTCTTAGCATATTACATTCCTCTTGATGGCCTAATGTGACGCACTGCATCCCCTAAGTTGCGAATATACTATTCTTTGATTGATCCTCTCTTGAAGACATTAGACACAATCTTCCCTATGTGACTAACCTAGCATGAACTAAACAAGAATCCTCTGAAAATATTTTACGTTTTACATTTTTACCTTTTTCCACCTTGCATAACACAACTTGCATGACTGTGGTACCTTTTTATTTTTGTTCATAGCATTTTTCCTTGTCACACCTTGTTAAATTTATCAATGGGTATAAATTTAATATGGTTGAGTGGGAAGACCACCTAACTACATGACTTTTCCCCATAGCCACTTTTATGTTTGGGAGTGCATACCAACTAGCGTATGTATCTTACCTTTTGGGATTTCTCACCCTGTGGATAGCCTAAAGTTTCATGGCCCCAGAGTGAGTACACATTCTCGTTTTCAAACAATCAGCCTAGATTGAATCCACAACTAGTGGGATTGAAGATCAAAGCTTCATCTAATTCTCTCTTTCACTTGTGTGTTCCTTTTTTCTTATGCTTAGTTTTCCATGGGATGTTCATCTTGGGGGCTTGATCATCTCTCTTGATTGTTGTCATTCCATCTTGCTAATATAAGTACATTTGAACCCTCCCCTCGATGTTCATGGCTACTTTAGTGTGAGTTTGAAGCAAGTTCATCCTCTCACTATTAAAGTGGGGGCTAAATGTGTCATAGAAAAATGGTCCCTTATCATTTTCATGTCCTTTTAGGTCTTGTTTCATGTTGTTGGATATATGCTACTTTTATTTTATATTGCAACATAGCTTGAACATGTTTATTTAGGTACTAAAATTCAAAGAACGGTGTCTTGTGAAGGTGTTGTAAAGTGTTGTAAGACATTTCTACATTCTTCTAGACTCTATTAATTACAATTCACCTAAAAATCATCTTTTTATTCATAACCAAGGCCTATTTTGAAGTGTTGTAAAGTCTTGTAACAAGATTTCATGCTTTTCTAGGCACACATTCACTATTTATCCTTTTTTCATGCTTTATTTGGCCACTTTATGCTTTCATATGCTTAATTAAGTGTATTTTTTAGTATTATCCTGACAAAAAACATTAAATACAACATATTTCCTGACACTTTCTTTTAGGTCCTAGGTGGGACCCATTCACCATGGGTAGCGAATGAGGCCCCCTTGGCCCCAAATTCAAAATATTTTAAATTTCCTTTCATTATTTTATTCAAAAACACTTGATGTCATCTTGTGATGAGGTATGCATGGGTAACTAAGTCACAAGTGTGTAAAAATAAGTGATTTTCACCTCATTTTACATCTCCTACAATCTCCTCACTCATTCAAGCACAATTCAAGTACTTTGAAGTAGTCGTTGACATTACTTCAGACTTGCATCATCAAATTTTTGGTAAGTTGATAGAAATTGCATTTTTTAATTTTATCATTCCTTTGTATTTCATTATTTTATTAAAGGTTTGATTACCAAAATGGGTTTTGACTAAGGAAAACCCCTATTCGCTAACCTTAAACCATTTTTCCCCTATTGCATGTTTGTATGTAGACCTCGGTATGCAAATTTGACAAGCTTTTGGTGTTGAAGATTGGTTGACAAGTCAACTAGGTGCTTCAAGTCAACTTAAGTCTATTTCAAGCTTGGAGAAGGTTTTCAGTCCATTTTCTGTAGAATTGACTTTGACAACCCAACAAGCAGTGATTTCTACTTTTGGTGTTGCAAAGTTGTGTCCTAATTTTTTAGAAATTTGGGAAATGACTGATTCACCATCTATAGAAAATGAGTCCCACCTTATGACTAAAAATCTGAATTTTTCTAGATTCTTGATCTCGACAGACAAAAACTTGCTTTTGATAGTTTTTCATGAGGAGGATTAATTCGCCACCTTGGGTGAATGAATCACACTGTGAAAAATTAGTAATTTCAATCAGCATTCAGAACACTTGAGATTCATCACACTTCATCCAGGTGCACTCAGATTAATCCTAATCCTTTCTGGTCTGCATAATTTCTTCATTTATTTCATTCTTTACATATCACAGTGTGTTTTGAAACATAGCTTTCATTTCACTTTTTTATTCATTTTCATCCATTCATATTAGTCAATTGCATTTATTTAACTTCATATAGGTTAGACAATATCACACATAACATTATTTCAATGAACTAGTTTGCATTTTTGGACTATTTCTCTCCTCTTATGTGAAAAACCCTAGAAGAGTTAGAGAAGTCCTAAGAGCCAAAAATCAACGGTTCATAATGATGCTAGCATAAAAATATATATAAGTATATATATAGATATTTGCATATAATGATATTTGCATTTTGGATAAATGTTGGATAAAAATATTTAAAATTTGCTAAATTTAAAAGACGGGTATATGAATATATTTGTGTAGTTAGTTAATAGTATTAATGTAATTAAAAAAATGAACTATGTCTCTGATAATCTTTGAGTTACTAGTTAGGAAAATGGAGTTTATTAAATGGATTTAAAGACATTTGGTTGGAGGAATTATAAACGTTAGAGTGATGTAGTAAGGGGAGTTGGTTAAAATATTTCGGTTATGTAACTTAAGTTGTAGTGGATTATTTTAAAGAATTTTGAAAGCATTTCCTTGTAAATGCTTAGATAAGTTATGTAATCAATCTATTATGATGAATTTTTTTTTTTCCTTGTGGATTGTACTTTTTTTTGTTTTACTTTGCTTGTTGAGGAGATTTTATATTTGTACATGTTTTGAGTATGTTGGGAACCCACATTGTTTATGTTTCCCTCACTTGGTAGTTGGTTTTAGGCTTCCAAAGGCAGTGGGATAGAGTGATGTGCGTTGAATATTTTTGTGGTTAGTCCCTTACAAATTTTTGGTTATTTTTTGTATCATGCTTTTATGGGTGTACCTAGTTTCACAATTTCTTTCCTTGGATTATGGCTTGAGTGAGAAGGTTATGCCTCACACATGATTATGGATTTTGTGGGTTTTAGTGCTTCATATGCTTCTGTACACCCCTTCTTGTTGTTTATTTTTTTGGGGGATAGTTGGGAGAGTGGATCGTCATGGGGGTTGGTGCACAAAGGGGCAGCCTAGATAACCCATGAATGAGTTGGTTAAGCAAGTGAAAACCTAATAAAAACCACTAGTGGGTTTGGGTAGGTTAACATTAACTAAAGATAAGTCGGATACCTCATCCATGTCACTATTGCTCTCATAGACTAAGGGTGGGATGAGAAGGTCATAGTCAAAAAGGTCACTACTTCAACCTCACAAGAGGTTAGTGGTCTCCCACATGTCACCCTATGGGGATGACACCCGGTGAGGGGTATCCAAGATAACCATAGATGGGGGTCGGTGTCATTTGAGAGGAAACCAAGATAACCCATAATAGGGTCATGCGATGACACTCTCCCATAGTACCCCTTGCCATTATCCTTGGATGTCTTTGGAAGCAGTCATCTTGTAGTAGTCATTGATGTTGTTGATTGCTATGTTCTATTTGCTTATCTGTGGTTTGGTCTTGTGGTCATTCTTCTTGACTGGCTTGGTCGTGGTTCTTTCTTGTCTACTCCTAGCACGAGGGATGGGCCTTTGGGTCCATGTGGTCAAGTGGAATGTACTATGCACCCCGTTGGGTTCCTTGTTAGTGTTTGTGTAGTGCAATGTTACATAGATGCAGAGTGATCCAAAGTTCTCCATATATTTAGATGTATATTCTTTCTTTCTATCATGCTCATGTATTTGGTGTACTACTCCCACATTGTGTTGGGAAACAATGATGTAAACTTATGTTATTGAATGATGTAATGTAATGGAAATCGATGTAATGCATAAGTGTATCGTTATATTCCTTATGTGATTAGTGATTGTGATTGTCATCACTTTGTTGTGTTGTATCTATGGAAATATGCTCCTTTGTATTCTCATGATTATAATATATGTTTATGGCTATTGAAATTGAGATAATCTTGATTATGTTGATTTTTCACATGTGAATACTTCTTAATGATGGAATTATAATGGGTTTATGGTTTTGTTAATGAATGATTTTTCATGGTTTATAATGCAACTTGTAAATTCATTTATTATCGTTGTTATGGGTTAATGTTACATAATGTCTTCACATGTACCTTAGAGGACATAGATTGTTAGTGCATCTATTTAAATTTATTTTCGTGCATTGGAACTTAATGTTCATTTTATATATATGTTAACTTTTTAAAAATAAATTGTGTGGTATTTGTTGTCTTAGTTGTCCTTTGGGGTTCATGCAATAGGCCATTACAACTTGGCAAAAATTTCACTACAATTTCTTTAAACCTACGTTCCTATGTTGTCGGTACTATTAAAATATTTTGCACTAATGAAAGTACATAAATTTATATTATCAAATAATTAAATTCACAAATTAATTTAATAACTAAATAATTAACAACATTCATATACTAAATTAATAATTCAAATTTAATAATTTAATTGAAACATTAACTAAATCAGCATACTACTTATGAACATTATTAACTTAACCAAGTACTTGAACGATAATAAACTTAACACCCCAAGAACAACAACTACAAAATTAAATTAAAACAACATTAAGTAACGATTAAAATAAATGACACCAAATAGGACAATACCATAACAAAGACGGGCTCGTAGATGAACAACATTGTCAGACACAACGATGGGGTGGCAGACTCAAACAGGGACTTTCTTGTCAATTCCATTTTCAACTTCATACCCATTGCGATTGTAGGGAATGCTCAGACCTGACGATGTGGGTGGAGTCGATGCCAAGTACCTGCATCTTTCATCAAACCAACATCAAGTATCATATAAATCTCTAGTTACAAGCACATTGTGAAAGGTAGTCGTGGCATAGCAGGGCACTTGCAAACGAGTGATGCTACATTATCCTTTCACCAAGACTTAACTAGAAAAGCATTGTCATAAATGTCTGACACTAAGAATTAAGCTATAACATCACAACATAGTACCACATGAGAATAATAACATAACCAGATAAAGAAAAACACCATGTATCATTATGTCCTCAACATCATAAACAGTATCATGAGCATCCAAACAAACTAAACTACCAATCTACACAAGTCAAGCTAGTGAAACAATCATCGTCAAAGTCTCAAATCCACAGTACAACATAACAGAGTATCAGAAAAGTAATAGCTACATGAAGGGTATTACATATAAGTTCCAAGCATAAAATTATATGAATGCATACAACTACAGATGGGTTATTAAGAAAAAGGTCCAAGTAGACAAATACATTATTTTCTACACATATGGTGAAACCCACAAGATGCCTCATCATTTTATCATACATTTAATCATGAAACCATGGAGGGTCTAGACTATGAGAATGTGATAAAATGGAGAGTAGGGAGTAATAATTTTACCCAAAAAAATTGTGGGAAATAATCCACCACCGAACCCAACCATGTGAAACATCACAGGGTGCAAAGGGCATGATAAACATGCAAC
Source organism: Sequoia sempervirens (assembly GCA_007258455.2). NCBI lineage: Eukaryota > Viridiplantae > Streptophyta > Pinopsida > Cupressales > Cupressaceae > Sequoia > Sequoia sempervirens. Next base: position 38,739 of record VDFB02067384.1, read on the forward strand.
CCAAAGCTAACACATTAGGGGAAAACTAGATATGTGTGTGTGTGTGTGTATATGTACGTATGCATGTATGTATGTATATATACATACATACATTCAGATTTATATATGTCAATATTTGGGTGAAATTATAACAATTTCATCATTCATAAACACTCAAAAGTGAATCATGGGTAAAATTAGAGTGTTAATGTTGGAGGTTCAAGTTAGCAATCATAATAGTCTAGAACTACACATTACCCGCCAAGGCTTAACATTGGACACCACTATGCATTCATTCCAATTAGTACTCTATGTATTACCTCTTCATCACCATATTTGCATAAAATAACATTAGAAAATTATTTCACAAAACTTGAAATATATATTGAAATAACATGATAGCAACAAAATTGAAATATATATACTTTACTTTAATATTATTTGTTGAGGCAACTAACTCATATGATTTATATGTGGAGATATTATCATTTTTAGTATGGAAAACCTAGATGCCCTATGATTGATAAGGAGGTACTTGAGATTTAAGTCAAGATTGTATCTTGTCACTTTAACTATGTAATTCAATGAAATTATATAGTGATTTACTAAGAATGACCATAATTTTGGATGTGGTCTCTAAAATGAATTAGATATGGAAGGGAACCTCCTATGTTGAACTTAAGGAATATGTTATATTTGAACATTTCTTAGGTATTATATCATCTTATTAGAGATAATCAAATGCATGAATTAGCTTGTAACTATATGCCTCATCATGGAATAGCACCATAATCTAGGAACTTTTAAGTATCATTATATATATATAGACTGCCTCCTAAATGGAGATGTATTCTAGTGTATTCACGTGGCAACCCAAACCTGACACATTCATACAAAGTCGACACACCTGACTATATTCTTCAGTGTGCGGTATAGATAGACATATACATACATACATACATACATACATATATATATATGCATACAAATACATATGGCTTATTAAGAAAAAGGTCCACATAGACAAATATATAATTTTATGTAGACATGTGGTCAAAACTACAAGATGCCTCATCATTTTATCAAACAAAATCATGAAACTGTGGATGGTTTACCAGACCGTGAGCACGCGGTAAAATGGAGAGTAGAAAATAATCATTTTACCCCAAAACACCATGGGAAATAATTCAATTTGGTTGTTGTGTTTTGAATTTGAATATTTTTGGTAAAGATCTAATCATTCGAATTTGTAGTTGTTAGTTATGTAATTTTTTTTATGGTGAATTGATTAATTTTTGCATTATATTCAGATTTGATGTTTATTGGGGGAGCCTTACACCAGTATCTATCTATGTAGGTACCTATAGGGAATGGAGTTAATACATGTAGCTAACATAAAAAGTGTTGAATAATGTGCATTTGACATCCCATAGAGTTGATAAGAGTTTTTCATTATGTCATTTGAAGCACCATTGAGTGTACACATGTATTTATTAATATAATATGTATTGAGGGTGACACCATTTGCAAGTGAGGGTATTTGTAATTATTAATGTTCTTTATAAATTGTAAATGAGCTTTTTTGTGTGCAACTAGACTTGTATTGTAAATACAAATGTATGTGTAGTTGACTACCTGCATTGGTCAACTACATATTATCTTGTGAACAAGTATTGGTGTTTTTGCAACTCTATATTAGATTAAATAAAGTTTTTTAATGGGTCAAAGGCTTTTTTTTTGGAAAGGTTTAAGTGAACATGGAATGAGCAGTTATTAAATGATGGGTGGTCAGTGAAACATCTCCCCTATAACAAAAGAAAAGTAAACTACATTAAAAAAGCTTAATTACCAATAACCTCCTCCATAAATAGTCATTTACAATATTGCCATTTTTTCACCTCCATTTATTAATGACTAATGAAGTTGAGATTTCCCCACTTTAAGTTGTTGAGCAATTAACAAATACCATTTTATCATGTCCATTTATTA
>VDFB02067386.1:0-11602 GCA_007258455.2 Sequoia sempervirens
CTTTAAGATCATACCCATCAACTAACCTTTGAATATTCCTTCCCAGGGCTTCAACAAAAATAATAAACAAGTGGGGAGAGAGAGGGTCCCCCTTCCTGAGACCATGACCACAGGCGAAGAAGCCTTGGGTAACACCATTAACCAAAATAGAATACATAGGAGAAGTAACACAAGCCGAGATCATCTTTAAAAATCTTCCATCTATCCCAAACTTCTTAAGAACAACAAAGAGGAAAGGCTAGGAGATCCCTATCATAGGCCTTTGAGATGTCAATTTTGAAGGCCATCCCAGGATTTTTTGAATGCTCCATAGAGTGGATTATCTAATGGGTAGAGATCACAACATAAAGAATGTTTCTGCCCTGAACAAAACCTTTTTGATTAGGAGCTATCATTTTTCCAAGCACCAATTTGAGTCTAAACACCAATATTTTAGAATTTTTTTTATAAACAATATTACAAAGACTTATAGGTCTATAGTCTTTCATTGCTGAGGCATCCAAATATTTGGGGATAAGAGCTATAAAAGTAACATTAAAATTACTTAACAACCTTCCAGAACTAAAAAAATCCCTGGCAGCATTAAAGAGATCATTCTTGACAATTTCCCAATAAGTCTGAAAAAAGATAGGGGAGAAACCATCAGGACTAGGGGCTTTAAGAGCTCCAAAGGAAAACACTACCTTTTTGAATTCTTCCATAGAAACAACATTAGTCATCATCTTTAAATCTAAATCAGAGACAACATTAGGGATAACATTAAGAAAATCAACATTAACCTGGGGATCAATAACAAGATTTAAAAGATACGAAGAGAAGAAGTTAACAACTTCCCTAGCAATCTCTCTTTCATTTGTAATAATAGACCCGTGCTCTTGAACCAGTGATCTAATTCTGTTTCTACTTCTATGTTTGAGAGTAGATTGGTGGAAAAATTTGGTATTCCTATCCCCTTCTGTCAACCATTGGACTCTAGACTTTTGTTTCCAAAATATTTCCTCCTTTTTGTTAACCTTATACCATTGGGATCTTAGTTCTCTTTCCTTCGCACAAATATCTTCATCCACCAATCCAGACTCCATACTATCCTGTACCTCTTTTAGACTTTTTCCCAGAGCATTTTTTGACTCAAAAATGTTACCAAAAGTAAAGCTTATTCCATCCTTTAACTTTTTTCTTAACTCTTCAAAGTTTTTCAGCCAAGCAGAACATAGGAGTTCCAAGGATGAGTTCCTCCCACCAAGATTTAACTAAAGAAGCAAAATTTGGATGAGTGCACCACATGGCTTCAAATCTGAAAGGGAAGGGGCCTTTATTATGATCCACATGTTTTTTTAGAACCAAAGAATTATGATCCCAACCAGACCTAGGAAGAGCAGTGAGAGAAAGGGATTGGGAGATGTCCCAATTAGCAGATATCAAGAATCTATCTAGTTTAACTTGAATTAAATGGTTTCCATTCCTCCTATTAGACCAGGTAAATTTAGTGCCTTGGAGAGGAATATCAATTAGACTAGCCGAGTTAAAGAATTTAGCAAGCTCCATCATACTATCTGAGTAATCATCCAATCCTCCTGAATTTTTTGAGGGAAGGAGGGGAGAATTGAAATCCCCTCCCAAACATCCAATGTTCATCACTCCTTTCAGAAATAGCTTCACTAAGCTGTTCCCACAACAAAACTCTGTCTCTGCTATAATTTGGGGCATAGATATTTACAAGATTCCAAGACTCTTGAGAGCCAGAGTCTTCCAGGGTAATCTCAAGATGATTCTTACTAAAATATCTTAAAGAACCTTTCCATCTAGAGGGGTTCCAGAGGGTAGCAATACCACCAGATGCACCTTCAGCTTCACAAACAAAAAAACTAGCTCCATGCCAGATACTAGCAATAGCTTTTTCAAAAAATATTTCTTCATCTTCATTTCTTGTAATAGGAGGACATCAACTTTGTTATCCAGGATGCAAGATTTAACCAAAAAATATTTATAGGGATTGTTAAGGCCCCTAATATTCCATGAGATGAACTTCATTACAAATAGAAACACCCCCACCCCCCAACCCCAATCAAATCCCAAACTACTTTTTCTTAGACTTCGATCCCGTGATCGAATCCAAGGTTTTCTATTTTCCAGCAACCACATCCCTAATAGTGTCTTTCAATCTAGATTCCTTCTGGGAGGGTCTTCCCACCTTATTTCCCCCTCCAATGTCTGGTTTCTTTTTCCTTTTGATTTTTGTAGCAACTTGTGACCATCCTCATCATCCTCCTTATCACTTGATCCTTGAGAGAAGCTAAGAAGGGCCAACGAGTCATTCAAATTTTGAACACCGGACTCGGATGCAAGATTCAGCTCCTCCAGAGATGGAGTTGTTTTTTGAAGAACATACTCACCCTCTTCTAGGACTTCCACCATACCAACAAACCCTCCCTCTTACAGGACTTCCACAACACCATTTGTCTGTTCATTAGCCTTGAGAACCTGGACATTTAAGGGGTCCACAACTTGGGCCTTAACCTCCTGAGCTTCAAATTGAGGGACATCCTACACATTATCCTTCAGGAGGGGAATGGACACCTTTTGGGGGGACACAAAAGAAGACTGCACATGAGAGGCCATAACTTTAGGCGAAATGTCACCTTCAGACCTCTTACCCTTAGCTTTTGAACTTTCATGTAGATTCACACAAGAGTCAATAAGGTGACCAAACCTCTTACAATGCTGGAAGAAGAGGCGAGCATTCTCATATTCCAGGGGTTGGTTCCAATTTCTAAACTTGGATTTAAGCAACACAGAAGAGGGAAGAATCGTATTAACAACCACATTGACACAGATATGAGCATACAAAAGCCTTAGTCTCTCTTGGGTAATTTTATCAATCGCCAAAAGACTCCCGAAAGAGTTAGCAATACCCTGAAAAATACTTTTCTCCCAAAACTCCAAGGGAAGCCTCAGAAGGTGAACCCAAGTAGGCACTGACGCCCCCAAATCAGCCGACATGTCAAAACCTGGTTTCCATTTACAAAGAGAGAAAGTTTTTAAAGCCCGGGTGAAAATCCGAAGGACCTCCGATTAACACTTTTAGCATATCCTCATAAACCACAAAGGAGAACAAAAAAATACCTCGAGGCATTGCATTAATAGTGATGCTACCTTTGAGGTTCCAGGTGGAAGCAACCCACTGACGAACGAGTTCAATATTTGGCCTAAATGCCAAGAACTCTCCAACCAAATCCATTTTGAGGTTATCCATCACCTTTAGCATAAGGGCCTCAGGGACATCAACTTCCCAACCAGTAACTGAGCAAGAAGTAAATTTCGCAAGACTTTTAGTCCGAGCTGGCGAGTCAGACCCCACCAACTTGTCCACATAGGAAGCAGGAGCTTCCTCCAAAAAAAAGGAGTTAAGCCTAAATGTCAGAGAGAAGGGCGACTTCCCAGAGATTCCATTAGTCTTTTCCCTAGGGGAAAGGACAATAGTATGAGGAGAAGACATCTTATCAGAAATAGGTAGACTAGCCACTGCCACTAGAGGCACAACTCTAGAAGCGGGGACAATGTCTTTGGAATGGGGACCCCCACTGGGCCCCCCCGAAGAACCCGTGAAACAAACAACAAAAAAATAGTGCCAGAAATTCAAAAAACAACCAGCGCGGGAAGAGCAGAGCCGAAAGTTATTACCAAATGATTTCACGAATGATTAAAATTCAAAAACCAAAGTCCAAACCTCTTAGTTCAAAAGAACATAAAAAATGTCTATCAACACTTTACGACTTTAGAGAGAGGTTGACCTTGAATTTCTACAAAAGATCTTACAAGAACAATCCCAAATTATACATATTTTACTATTGTCAAAATCCAATACTTTTCTAATGATTTGAGTACCTTGTTTAGGAGGAAAATTTACCTCCAGTTTCACAATTTGAACCAAAATTTTGAACTTTTCTTAAGTCCAAGATCATTCTTTAGATACCTTAGAAGTCTAAACTTGTTAAAATTGACCTCTACAAGTGGAATTTTTCAACCTAAACCAAGATCTAACATCACAAAGTACCAACATCATCAAATTTATCACACCTTTGATTATTAGGCCTAGTTTCATCATCAGGATTTATCATCCTCTCATCATGAAACAAAGCTATATAGTCAAATCCAACCTAGTCTCATTAGAATTTATCATTCTATTTGGCTTAGTTGTAATCATTGGTACTTTTCCAAAACCTAGATCAATATTTAGTCTAAAATATAACACTTGTATGCCCGTTGAAACAAGGTTACAAAAATGAAAAATTAAGGAAAAAGGACTTGAAAATCACAACATTGAAGAGCCAAGCATTGAAACCCCAACCATCAAAACTCCAAACATCGAAACTCCAACCATTGAAAATTTGATCATTTAGACTCAAAACATTGAAACTCAAAACAGTGAAACACAAAACACCATGGCAGAGGTTGAAGAGAATCCTTTTCATGGACTCAACAAAACTGACGTGGAAGAAATAACCGAAGAAGAAATCCAACATGCAGAACAAGACCCAAATTTCCACAAATGTTTGGAAAATATTTTTGAAAGAAATGGGGAAAAATACCTCCTTATGCTAGCCAAAAAAGGTTCCAAATTGCTAGAAGACTTTGATGTGAATCAAATGAAAGCACCACCCAAAAAGCCTGAAAATGATCCTGTACAAGTGGTGTCTCTAACTCACCAAATGAAAAAACTTCAGCAAAAAATTCTTGATATGCAAAGCGGAACCTCAAAATGATACTTGATCCAAGAAATTTGTCCTTATCCATTTGATCAAAGTATTCACATGATACCCCAAGTAGCTCTAAAAAATGCAGGTTTGAACCATGAAAGGTTGCCAAGCTTTCACAACGCTTTAGTGGTAAATTTAACAAGGTTTGAAAGAATTAAACCTTCTACTCTCCAGCCGCTAGACCTAGTTGCGTGCCTATAATAAATGAAGCAGAATTGAATATTGATCTTATCTTCATGCCATGATTTCTCCACGATGGAAAATTGGAATGGAAAAAATAAAACAAATTTGGTATATATTGTATACCAGTATTCAAAACTAAACCCTAATATGCTCAGTTAACAGATGTAAAAAAGTATGAATGAAACTAAATGATTGGAAATGGTGAGACCAATGCCTTATATAATATACGGAGTCAAATGAAATCTTAAACAACTGACTTCTTTCTGGATTCATTCAAATTGTTTGGCATATTTATTTATAACCAGTATAAAATGCAAGTTGTGATTATTAAGTTCTTCTTACTGATCTAAATGAAATTCCTTGATTACTGTGATTAATCAAAAGGATTTAATCCTTCCTTGAAAGAACCTATCAACCAATCACACAGATATGGCAAATACGTATTGATAAACTAGACATAAACTTGTTATGTTTATCTAAATAACCAATAAACATCAATTTTAGAGACAACTCAAATAATTCTTTCAATAAGCACAACACAACAATTGACACCAGAATACACCAGCAAATCAGATGATTTTCATTGATATCTCCATATCTTCAAAACATACATCAGAGTCTCAACCCTGTGAAACATGGCGTTCCACTGTATTTTCTATTCTCTATCCTCTTCTACCTATATCCGCAGATTGTTTTCAAAATAGACATTTATACATTGAGAATATGAAAGGACGCATCCTTTCGGAAATAGGAAATACAAATTACAAAACAAAAGATAAAGAATAATTAGGCTCTATTTAACCATAAGTGAGTCTTATTGAGGTGGTCCAAATAATCTTGGCGTTCATATGTATCCGCATCTCCAACAACATTTCGGATCATAACCTCCATCTTGACCATTTCCTCATTTTGCTTACTCACTTCTTCCAATGCTATATCCTCTGCAGAAGCTATCTTCATGATTTCATTCAGCATTGAATCACATTCATTTTTCCATCTGGTGGCCTCTTTCAAATCCCCATTATCATCAGAAAATGTAATTATAGTTTTCTTAGCAGCTGCAATTAACCCTTGCTCATCTCCTTGCAATTCATCATAGAAATTTCGATGGCGATTGATTATGTGATTTGCAGCTTCAAGTGTAGAACTGCTAGCTTCATCACTTTGAGCCAACTCATGAAATTTCTCCATGATTCGTCCATCCATCCTTGTGTGCTCCTTCAATGCAGCAAGAGTATGAGAATATTTTCCCCACAATTTATTCAACCAGGATGTCAAATGATCCTGCCTCTTCTTGACAATTGTAGCAATAGCATCATGCTTCCCTTGAGAATAAGCACTTGACCCTACCCAGTGGTCTTTTGCCTGAGAGCTTTCTCCTTGAGTGATCATTTTGGTTGTCCCCATTGAAACACCAACCAAGTCTTTGAGTCTATCATTTTCTCTCAGCAATTTCTCATTATTTGCTTTATACATTTCTCTTTCTTTTATTAATAATTGAATCTGTGCTTTATTCAACTTTGCAATATTGACCCCAATATCAGTAGTAGCTACAGGATCAACTTCTCCAGCCTTTAGAGTCAAGACATGGCCAAATGCCTTCTCTCTATCAAGTACCACTGATTTCCTATGGGGTGGGTACAAAGCCCATATCAACATTGATCCCTCATCAGTATTATACTTAGAGCCTGTATACACTTCTGTCACCTTTTCCTTATCAAGCTTATGAGTAGCATTACTACCCTTCAAGAAACTATCAAAGATCAATGCATAATTCAAATCAAGGCCAGGAAATATCATGACACCAGCATCCTCCAACATTTTCCTCCCCACTTTAAGAGTCATATTTGTCATTTCATCATCGACACATCTTCTCAATTGAGCCAACAATTGTTCCTCATTTCCAGAAGTGATATCATCAACATTCTCTCTTATCTCCTTCCCCTTCTGCTTGTACAAGAATGCTTTGAACTCAGGGGAATGTATAAACTCATCATTAGAAACAAAGGATTTGTACTCCATATGCCTAGCATCAACATCACCACTTTCAATATTTTGTTCTCTGATTGGGCAGACATATTGTTGAGTCCTCATTCTAGATACCTTTAATGCTTTACCCTGTGACACATTAGCTCTTGGTGCTTCTTCATCTCCAGAAGACAATAACTCAGTATCTTGTAGCCCTTGGTTATACCTTTCCACTACCCTTTCTGCTTCATCTTCATCCAAATTTCTGATCATATCATCAAAAGGATAGGGTACATGCTGATACCCTCCAAAATTAATCCTCTCTTTGGCTGAATGAATATACCCTTTAGGGTCAAAGTATTTCTTGGTTGGTCCTCTTTTCATGTTATAGTGCAACAATCTGTCAAGAATTGAATTATATCCCTCTTTAGCCAACACAGTGAAATCACCAAAGCATAAAGTACTAGGCATAAATGCCTGCTTCCCAAAAGAGCTGAAATGCATCACACTACTGTAATCCATTTGTCTGATAATTTCCAAGTATGCAACCCTGTTTGGAACTGTCCTTGGCAGAATGAAAGGAGCATCTTCAAATCCATACACTCTGATTACAGTAGCTCCCTCTAAACAATACTAGTCTCCCCAATTATGGTCAATTGGCCCATTGAAGTCTTTAGGCCGAAGGAATCTTTTGATCTCATCAGTCAATGAATAGTTACAAGGATAATGATACAATCTATACAATGTCTTTAAAAAATACTCCCCAAAATGAAAACTAGCACCAACAAACCTGCTATCCCAAATGGCAGTCCACAACCGAATAGGCAATGCTTCACCCTCATTACCAATTTTAGAAATTCTCATTTCTGGAGGCCACACCCCTAGCTCTTGTCCGAAGTATAGCACTAAGTGCATCAACAATGAATAGTTTCTGAGGTGAACAATGGAAGCTCCACCCTTTATAGCCATCAATCCTGAGTCAAGCTCCTTAGAAATATATGAAGCATAATCAAATAGCCTAGAATTGTGATATTGAATGCCTGCTGCAATGACCATTGGCACCATTGACATGAATTATGGGGCATCCATCCCCAACACCTGACACACTGAAAAATATGTATATTTGATGTAGAGTTCAAACAAATCTACATGATAGGGAGGCCCCTCACTATCTTCCAGAGGTTCTGGCTTGTTACCCTGTTTAACCCTATGAATTGGTAACCTCCAACCCTTGTAACTTGTATCCATTCTAGAAAATTCCTTCTGCAACTCTTCACAGTTAATTTCCTTGTTTCAAAACCCTTCCAATTTGAAAACCTCACCAATTGCTTCTTTTGACACATGTATCTGTGGTTTTCTAGAAGGATCACATATTGCTTTATACTTTGGATCATAATGATCAACAAGCAATTTTACCAATTCAGCATTAACAAATACATTAGGGCATACCAATTTCCCTACATTCAACCTCCATGGATTACAGACTGGCTCAAAATGATTCCTCCTATGGTAGTGGAAATTGAAAAGCTCATACCCCCTTACAACAGTCCATACATCACCTATGAACTTGCATTTATCATCTAGCTTATCAACTTCTGCCCTAAGTTGTGCGGACCTTCTAGCTTTAGGCCCTGAACCAGGTAGTTGATCAATAAGGTCTTGGCTTAGCTTCCTTTCAGTGCCTTCATGCTCTATATCAGTTTTTTGTTTCTTTCCCTTCGACTGACTACTCTCACCAAATTTTCTACCCTTACCCTTTCCAGAACCAGAAGACTCCATTTTTCAAGCTTACAGAACCAAAATATGAAAAACAGAGAAGCAACTACTTACAGTATTCTACTTGAGCTCCTCAGACTAAAAAATTGTCTTGGTTCTCTGTTCAGCTTGCCAATTCACTAGCAATCAATTCGGAAATGAGGAATTGATTAAAACACTACTGTCATTAGTGTTTTATCCGATCACACCATTAATGAAGCACGAATGATGCCTCCTTTGAAATTGGCACTGTCGCATCAAATGTCCTTTTGATGAGAAAAATTCAAATCTAGGGCGAAATCCCTTTTCAACGTTTATTTCATCATTTTCCAAGACACTCTGTGGTCTTATCGACACCTGAAATCAACTTGATGACAAATGCTTCTGCTTTTCATTTCGCTATGACAATTCAAAGTCGGGGAAATGTCTCATGGATATCATAGAACAATACCAATATGTATTCTTCAAAGCATTTTCCAATCGCTGAGACATTAATGCTCTTCACACCGATTGAAATCAATTATCTTTATGTTCTTTTCTATAACCTGCAAATGTCGGGGAAACCTCTCGCATACTTCATCCTGTTTCACTGAAAGTCTTTATTTACATTTGGTCGCGAAGACAAATTTATACTCTTGCCGATGCAATCTTCATTTCACCCGCTTCGCTATGACTTTCAAAGTCAGGAAGATGTTATGCAGATATCTTTGCGTCTTATCGATATGTATTTTTCAATGTATTTTCATTCGCTAAGACAAATTCACCCTTTCACTGATGAATTCTCATTTCGGTGTGTCCACCAAGTTTTCTCACCGAAGAAATAAGCCCAACCATTGAAACAATACTTTCAGCAAGACAATGAACCTTCAGGAAGGCTTATACCGACACCAAATGTCTTACCGAAATCACTCCTCCAGATTACTCCTATTCGGCAAAACTCACCCCGAACTATCTGTCGGTATAATATTCATACTTTGGTGAAACTTATGTCGACAAGTTCTTCTCCCAGCGATGCATATCTCCATTGGCATAAGATTTGAATCAGCAAGACTCCATAGCTTCTCATTGATAGCTTTGAAATACCTTTGAACTTAGTTTAGCCAAACAATGGCCCCTTCGCCTAGACCTTCCCCGATGCACATAAGTCTTACCGAGACATCTGCTTGCAAGCCAGTCGGTAAGCAATTTGAAATGATTTCAAGTATGAGTTCATACCATACCAATTAGTCTGGCCGAAACAACCCCTTTGCATGCTAGTCGGTAAGACAAATTGAACTCACTATGACATTGCAACGATGCCCCAGCTTATGCTGATATATATTTTTCTAGATGCCTGTCGGCAAGAAAAATTAGTTCACCAAAACATTATCCCAAATACCTTTAGCTTGATCAATACACTTCTACATGCACCGGTCGGCAAAACACAATGTATTCGCGATGACTTCATTCCGACAATGATTCCCTTTGACGAGATGACTCCTTTTGTCGCCGAAACAAGAAAATTGTCCTGCTGATAGTCTGCAACAAACATATATTAGTGAAAAATCAGGTCGAGGGGACTTTTACTATGTCTTTCCGATTTGGTTTTTTTAATGAAAAATGAAGGACTTGATGGATTCAAATGAGTGGCATGACAGAAAATAAGCAAGACAATACAAAGAGGGACTTTTATGCTTATATGATGAGGACTAAATGCTGGAATTCATGAATGCAATAGGCTGTAAATTTCCAAATTTTCTGAGTTCTAATAGATCCTACCAGAGAAAATATGAGGAGATGTGGACGTAGTAATATGTCCAACTATAGCTTTGAACTGGTATGCATCAATTTTTGTTGGGATGGAGGATGTAGCTAGTGCCTTTTCTAGGATTTCCCTATGTGTGAGCAATATTTTTAGCAACTCCATGATGGAAATCTTGGCGAGGATCTTTTTTAGTTGATCTAAGACATTATAACCATTAGATATTGACTTTGAATTGGTAGATGGTGCTTTGGGCGGTGGTGAAGGTCCTGGAATGGTAATTTTTCTACCATGTGTGGTGACTCCACACTCGACTCTAAATCCTTTGATATTGACAACTATTACCCACTCATCCGAGGAGGCAACAACATGGTCATAAACATGGTTCACATTATTGTACTTTCCCTTACCATTGTTGTTTCCTTTATTGTGATCGGGCTTTGGATTTGTGTATATTTTAAGATCTTGATTCCTTGAGGGTTTTTCAATGGTTATGGTCTTGTCATCAATGAGATCTTGAATCATATTTTTAAGTCACATGCAGTTGGTTTTCATGTGTCCCTTTATTTTGTGAAAATCATAGAGATGTTTCTCGTTACCATGGTGGTTTAACCTAAGGCTCTTGATAATTTTCGTAAATAGGGATTTTGATGAGATTTTCTTGTACCAGTTGTTGCATAATAGATTTGATTGGTTCCCCAAGTGGTGTTTATTTTTGTTTAGGGGGATATTTTTTCTTTGGGGGTGGTACCCCTTGAGAATTTACCATATGATTGTTGGCTTGTTGTGATGATGGGTTGGCTTGTGTGTTGTTTTGGGTATTGATTTGTGGTTGTTGGTACGTTTGTTGTTTTGTATTCTTCCTTGGGGCACTGATAATAACTTTGGCATCAACAACACCAGCATTAGTGCCATTTTTGTTCTTTTCCCATGTGCAAGGTTTGTCATTGTAACTTGTTGATCATCGATTATCTTGATATGTGGGTGTGCCCCCTTTTTCTATAAGGGATCTTTCGAAGTTGAGCGCTTTGGGGATCAATTAGTCATAGGTTGTTATGCATTGCATTTTCAAATGAAAAGAAAAGGTCCCTTCAAGGTTGGAGATGATAGTCCTGATTTGTTGTTCTTTTGGCATAGCCCATTTTCTTCTATTGGACTTGGATCTCCATTGTTGCAAGAAGAATGTGAATGTTTCTCC